>JAHDVE020001213.1:0-261209 GCA_022606495.2 Halesus radiatus
AGGATATTCCCTTTCTTCCCCTCCCCTTCCCCTAACCCTCTACCTACCACTCTGCCACTACCTCTCTGATATCGCTGTTCTACTCTGATATCGCTTTCCCCTACCTTCACTGTCTTCATTATGATATATCTCTGAATGTTAATCTAGTTTATATATGTACGTTCCTGATGAAGGTTGAGTTCAGCCGAAACCGGTCGATAATGCGTAAATATAAATAAAATAAAGTGGCTCAAAACAAAAAAAAATCTTTCATTTAAATAATAATTTCAAGCCTCAAAGTGATTGCTTTCTTCGAAAAACTAATGTATTCATTATGAATAAAAGTAAGAAAGGGACGCATTGGAATCTTTAGACATTTATAACAGATGAACGAAGAAAGGAGTATAAGGAGAAATATGACGCAAAAGTGAATAACCGAAGAAGTCGGAAGATGCCCGCGGAAGACACGGCACTACAAAGTTAATCAAATACTTGAGTCGGATCATGTCAAGCATATTTATTTATTTATTCTTAAATTTAAATATAAAAACAAAAACATAAACATTAGCCACTCATCTCACTAGGACAATCCTATATTGAGATGAGTGGCTTTACAATTGAATAATAATCAGTAAATAGTAATAAGTAAATAATAATACATGAAAAAAAATAAGTAAATATTAATAAGTAAAAAATAATAAAAATTAAATAATAATAATGATTAAATAATTATCAGAAGAGTATGTTTGAGACCATGGATGTATGAATGTGAATAAAGCAAGATGTGTGTGTATCAAGACAGAGTTATATGGCGATCAATGAGATGAGTTAAAAAAACGTTCCTGCAATACAACAAAATCGAAGAAATCGATTCAAACACGCACACGTAATAGTAACGATTATATGGTGGCTCTTTTCAAGCCTCTCACCCTTAAACTACCCCACCTATAGTCTTATTCATCCCTCAGACTCTAAGCACACCTTACCCTCGAGTGGGAAGGAAATCCCACGCCCGAACGGTAAAAATCCCTACTCTCGTAGTATGAAAAACCAAGTGGCATCATGCAACGAAGATAACAGGACTTTTTCACACTTTCGTCACGTTTTCAATCATATTCGGAAACGGGTCGTTTTTTTGTTTTTTAGGATTATTAACGATTTTAAATTTTACATCAATATATTTAATATCTGGTGTGACCATGTATATATTTTTTTAATCCTGATATTCCTTCAAATTATACTCTTCTTAAGCCTAGTAAGCGAATTCGTTCATACTCGATCGATTAAAACTCACGAGTAAGAACGAAGGCTGGAATCTATGTTCACGCATACGGTTTGACTCGATAAGATAGTCTCGACATTTAGTGCTCGCTGAGCAGCTCGAGCCTTACCATGTCTACAACTACCTCGCATTACTCGCTCATAAAACGAGTTTAAAGGAAAAAAAATGATACTGGGTGAAGACGTATTCATTTTTATAGCCCGAAACTAAATTACATTTTCATTTACCTAAGTAAATGCATTAGAATTTAATATTTTAAATATTTTGTTAATTTAATTTTAGATGGAACTTCTTTTTGAAGATAACAAGACTTTTTTTCTTTTTTAATTTCGTTGGAAACGCAAATATATAAATTCCTCTCCTTGTAGCTAATGGATTGCTTGCCAGATTGCGTATGTATGGTGTTTAAATGTATGTTATCATGTTTTCGTGTAAAGTGTGTATGTATTTGTGACGTTTTCAAGAATTCTGAGTTTATTATTTATTTTATATATTATTAGACACATTTTATACTCGTATAGTTATCTTTTGGTTAACAGTTTTGTTTCCTCGTGTAATTTTTTGGTGGATTTTAAAGAATTAAATTTAAATGGCTTTTGGACTTGTTTTGTATAACCTTTTATTCACTTATGTATATTTCGTGTGTGTTTCCCTATATTTCAATTAAGTAGTTTAGATGTAATTGAACTATGCTATAATTTAATCCCTTTTTCAATTAATTGGTATTAGAAACGAGCAAGTACAAAAGAAATAAGGAGTTCCAAATCGTTACGAGCCGGCTCAAAGCGAACTATCGAGCCATGAGTTTTTCCTTCCACACAGTGTACTCGATTATATCGAGTAAGTTCGCGAGTGTATACCGGGCTTTAGAGAAGCAGTCAACAACGCTTTTGGAAAATTAAGGAATCAGTTCCCGCGGCATGGTAAGAATATTATTTACGTGAATTTTAATGAGGGTAATTTGTTTTAATATTAAAGCGATATTTCAAATACTATTAGTTGTGGGTAAATATGAATTTCTTAAATGTAAAAATGAAAAATGTTTCAATCAAATAACAGATGATTTATGAATTGCCTTATAAGCAAAAGCAACATTTTAAAAAGTTATTATGTATATCGTGTTGCTGATTGTTGAACGTTGAGTTCTGGCATTACGAAATGTGCACATTCGTTTCGGCGTTGAATTAAATATCATGAAAATGATACTTCACCTTTTTCATCTATCAACGTCCTTCTTATTGTAAGTTTTTTTTTTTTTAATATCCATAAATATTTCAGTATAAAGATAGCTGCCAATAATATGGGATAAAAAATGGAGAATAATGTTAACAAATCTTGAATTTGAGATATGATTTCGATTAAGATGACATAAATCGAACTGGTCTCATTAGCTAAGTTGATTAAGCGATTGCCCCGGATAGGCAGAGGTCCTGGGTTCGTGTCCCAGATGCGACTGAAATCTTTTTATTTTCTGTCGTTTTTTTTTCCGTTTTGATGTTTCATTTAGGTTAGGTTTATATTATTTTCTGCAATGATTATCCATTAAACTGAAAAATAAAAGACAAGTCTCCATACATTATATTGTTTCGCAATATTTTGTAAATGTTAAATATGAAATAGACTGTGGAAATCCGGGCAAGGCTAGATAGTAACGATAGTTTAAAGTCGGAACATAATATCCTAATTTCATCGCAATTGATAATGTTATCCTAAACTACTGTAAAATCTGAAAATTGAAGTAAACTTAATTTAAGCTTTCAGAAAGTTTGGCAAGCGGTTTTCGGTTTAACGCCAACTGTGAAATTCTATTATCAAACTAATGAAAAGGTCAGGTTTTCCTGATATTATTATTATATTTGTAATGAATATTTTCTTGATACTAATGATTGTGGTAAACGTAACACAAATTTTGATAATTTTTAACTATATAGATATTATGTATTCATTAATTAAAAAATATACTTTTTTACACCTTTTTACAAATGTACATAAACATCTACATGTTTCGACAGCAATGCTGTCATCATCAGGATTATTTGAATACCATATAATAATAATAAATAATAGTTTTAAACTACATAATAATAAGATAAGATATTATGTAGTTAAAAATTACGGGACGGGTAACGTGCGCCTGATTAAGCAGATTTAGACGGCCATATGATTGTGATCTGCTTTAATGCTCAGGAACGTTGACAAATAACCGATATTGTTGATAAAACTTTAATCATGCCAATATTGGTATTTCATGCTAGGACCACTGGAAACTCAAAAAAAAAAAACTTTTTTTCTTATCGTAGTTCTGCTCTAAAATTAAATAAAAAGGGGGGTGTATTTTAATTCAATCATTGAAGATAATATTAATAAATCACGAATGAAATATGAAACAGAAAATACATTGAAATAGGGCATCAACCGCATCTTTAAATCGAACCCAGGACCTCCCGTCTTACCGGGACAAAGCTCTGAGCTAATGAGACCTAGTTGTTTTCCGTCAATTTTATCGCAATGTAAAGATTTTATTACATCATCCTCATTTAAATATGCTATAACGTTTTATTTTCTGTGTCTTTTTAATTTCTGACTAACATTTGCATTTTTATTCTCTTTTACAAGTAAGTAGGTAAAAAAATATCTATATTTTATTTATTTATTTTTTATTTATTATATTATATACGCCCTATATGGGCTTTTACATAGATTTACATATGATTAACACAGTCATAATTTAACAGTGAGGAACACCTCACCATCAATAAATAAGGTTATTGTGTTTGGTGAGGGAATTACTGTCTATAATGAATCGATTATAGACAGTTTGAAAGGGTATATAAAGCTTAACGACCAACAGAGGGAGGGAGATTTAATATAATTGACTAATATCCCCACGAAATACAAATTAAATATCCAGAACCAATTCAGACAGTCTGTTTTTGCAGACATTAAAAAAAATAACTTCACGAACAACATTTGCATGGGAATTCTTCCTGAAACAACCCCACCGCATTCTTCCGTTTTAAAAACGAGAAAGCCGATTCCCGCCCTATTCAGGGGGCCAGCCTCTTTCAATTCATCTCCATTCTCCGGACCACTCCACGTCTCTCGACCCCAGCGATTCCCTTCCGTTGGCTGGGCGGCTACTTCGGTGGATGTATTCAGAAGACAATTTGGTTGGCAGTCCTGGAAACAGGGGTGAACATCGGTGGTACGCGAACTTACAAATAATAGTTATGGATTTAACTCGTGGTTGGCGCGAGACGTGTAAACACGTTTTTCGCATATTGTCGCATTATCGCAATTGTGCCTTGTTTTCAATTTTATTTTTAATTTCAATTTATTAAGCGTAATTTCTCTATATATGAAAATGAATGTTTGTCTGTTACACGACCGGTTTCGCTGAAAATTTGTTCTTATAAGTGCCGGAAAGGTTTAGAGAGTAGTTTAAATGAAATCCAAAATGTAAAAATGTTGCTATAACGTTTTAAAATTAACACGAAAAACATTGAACACGCAATGTTGTATTGGGATTAGTCCATAGATATACCACTCTGGTTAGCCACAGATTACATATCCAAAAGAAGAAGGTTTGTTTGGGTGGAATATTTTCAAAATGCAAACACAATTAGGTACCTACTTAGGAACTTTATTATTATTGAGATATAATTTGAAAAAATAAATGCCTGGAATGAAATATTTTTTTCAAATGAATGTTTCTTTGTTTAGAGATAGAAATAGTCGTTACAAGGCATGACTTTCACTATCAAATCAATTATGGCACCCAAATGACAAGCAAGAATTCACGACTTCATAACTTTATTCCAAAAAATATAAATTATCCCGAGCAAGACCGGGTATGGTAAACATCAGCTAGTATTATATCAGTGGACTAGAGCACACTTATAATACTCGACTCAACTTTAATGAAGAACTAATTGCTCGTAAGCATACAAATAAATATCGACAAAGAACATTACCAAATATAACATGATTCCTAGATGCTTAAATAAATTTATTTTTAAATGAAACAGTTAATGAATGTATTGAAGACTTGGCTAGCTGATAGAAATTAGATTATTTGGAAATATAGTTCTGTGTTTAAAGATTAATTTACATTTTTGTATGGTTATACGTGGAAATGGTTTTTATCATATTATTTTGAAATATTTATGTTTCAAAGATGTAATGTTTGCTTTACTATATATAGATATATAAGTACCTAAACTGTAAACTTATACTAACAAGATTTCGAAAGAAAAGCCCCCATTAGGCAAAACTAGAAACAATAGTTTATTGTTACTCTTTTTTTGATGTGATACCACACAAGAGTCCCAGCTGCTGCCCACTGTCTGAAGCCAGTGAGACTATGGCATTCCCAATAAGAGTTTGTTGTGAGGCTGAAGATATTGAAGAGGGGAAAGAGATGGGGAAGAATAAAATTGGTGAAGTACCTGACCATCCAGATCTGGTCACCAAACACGGCTAAAGCCATTTCAAGCAACATTTCGATTTTTAATTATGGTATTTCAGCAGGGCGATACTGACAGGATTTATGACTCTGGAACGTCTCGCAAATATCCTACATATTTTTTTAAATTAATAAATTATAAAATAACACAAAATAAAATAAAATTTAGTTGCGCACGTTGAGATTCGTACCTGCGACCTCCAGATTCGTAGTCAAGGATCGTAACCGCTCAACCGCGAAGAATGTCATGATTTATAATTAATAATAAAACATAAAATTAATTACGTGTTCAATATAAGGTACGAAAATATTTTTTTTTTTATAAGCAACAGTTTATTTTACGTGAAACTTTATTTCGCTGGCAAATTTGAAAAAAAATACCCGCTGTTCAACATGGATTGTTGTGGAAACGCCGGAAAAATTTTTTTAAACTTTTATTTTTATGTAATTCTTATTTCTATATTTTGATAACAAATATTATAATGGTTTTTTCCACGCCTGTATCTCCTGATTATTTCTGATACTTAAAAGATTAAAAGAAAGTTGATTGGCTGAGAACAAATAATTATTCTCGACAAACGGAATGCGGTAACAACGTACGATTTGAAAGCTTCGAACTTCAAGCACAAGTTAACTTTGAAAAATCACATCTTCTCGAAAAAGTCTTACTTAAGTACGTAAGGAAAGTAGAAAGTTAACAAACATGCAAAAAAAAAACAGAAATTAATAATTGAAAAGTTTTGCGTTTTTTCTTAATAGAAAAAGTGTTGCGAAAAGACCAACACAATTTATTTTTTTCAAAAAATTTATGACTGTTTTAATACATTCGAAATACACTAAGTTATAACGATCACAGCAATAGCGGGTTTACGGCTATAGTGTCACAACAATAGCGGGTTTACGGCTATTGTGTCACAGCAATAGCGGGTTTACGGCTATTGTGTCACAACAATAGCGGGTTTACGGCTATTGTGTCACAGCAATAGCGGGTTTACGGCTATTGTGTCACAGCAATAGCGGGTTTACGGCTATTGTGTCACAACAATAGCGGGTTTACGGCTATTGTGTCACAACAATAGCGGGTTTACGGCTATTGTGTCACTGCAATAGCGGGTTTACGGCTATTGTATCACAGCAATAGCGGGTTTACGGCTATTGTGTCACAGCAATAGCGGGTTTACGGCTATTGTGTCACAGCAATAGCGGGTTTACGGCTATTGTGTCACAGCAATAGCGGGTTTACGGCTATTGTGTCACAACAATAGCGGGTTTACGGCTATTGTGTCACAACAATAGCGGGTTTACGGCTATTGTGTCACAACAATAGCGGGTTTACGGCTATTGTGAGCAATTCCCCAAAGATATTTCAGTTCAGGCTTATTTTCATGCAATTTTCGGCGGCTATAGCGAGGACGCTTCACTGGTATAAAGTGCAAATAAGTTTGTTAACACAAATTCTAGATACATACATATGTAGAACGTTGAGTCTGAAAAAAAAAACAATTTTTGAAGTAACTAATAACAGACAGAGGTCGTGGCATGGAGGGCTGAGGATAATTAGCAAATTCCGTTAGGGACGGACTAATATTTTTTTTTGCGTTTTTTGGTCATTAACTATGTAACGATTTGTGGACATTTTATTTTTAAGGGTTTTAAAACAACAACAAAAAATAAATCAAAAATGAATTTAGTAAACAAAATAATACCATCCTGTATATTACTTTTACTTACCATACGAGTAGTTCCTTGTTATTTTACTCTTCCCACCATTCCACCCCCAACTCCCAAATAACCACTCCGACTACCCTCACCTAATAATGTCTAATTATTTCTGTATTTGTATCATTTAAGTTGGGTTTTAGAACGCTGGTAAATTACAGGGATGTGTCGAAACCGGTAACAAATAAATAAAATGAAGTAACAAATGTACATAAAACTCATCAAAACAAAATGAACCAAAATTTTTATGGCACTACCTGTGTAAGATTCTCTGTTTATTATTAATATATTACAATGTTTTTCTTATTGTTTATAAATAAACTTGTTTTTGTAATATCTATCATTAAATGTATGTCACCAAAAAGCAATACTTAACCGCCCTCAGGTAATTTTCTGAAAAATAGGCAAAAAAATAATTATTATTTTAAATGATAAACTAATGTTTATAAGACAAGATTTTTTATGTATAGCATAGGTTGTTTCCAGTGAGAAAAAATGTAATAAGCAATGATTGTAGTCTGAAGAACTAGTACATGTTGACTAATTTGGCGGGTAATGAATAACCCGCCGTAGCTCAGTGGTAGAGCACTTGTCCGGTAAACAAAAGGTCGCGGGTTCGTGTCCCGTTGGCAGCATGTATTTTTTCTCGGAAGATTATTCAATTTGTATGATTTTTCAGGTTAATAATTATTGCTTATAATAATTTGTTACCATATTTGTGCTATGCATAAAAAAATCGTGTCTTATAAACATTAGTTTATCATTTAAAATAATAATATCTGGCAAGTAAAAAATATTCTTACAAATAAAATGTAGATTCGATAGAATCTCGACGCCACCTAGTGAGAGAGTTAGCACTTACAATGCCTTTCCCACAAAAATAAAGATGGTTGTTTCCAGTGAGAAAAAAAATGTAATAAGCAATGATTGTAGTCTGAAGAACTAGTACATGTTGACTAATTTGGCGGGTAATGAATAACCTGCCGTAGCTCAGTGGTAGAGCACTTGTCCGGTAAACAAAATGTCGCGGGTTCGTGTCCCGTCGGCAGCATGTATTTTTTCTCGGAAGATTATTCAATTTGTATGATTTTTCAGGTTAATAATTATTGCTTATAATAATTTGTTAAAAAAATAATCACTATTTTTTTGGTGTAGATTATGAATACAATGTTAGTCATACTTATACCTGATAATGTTTTGTCAAACAAGTGACCGCATGCTTTGCCTGTCCTTGAAGAACTACTTATTTAGACTTGATGTTCCGGGTCGTTGGAACGCGCGCGTGTTTTTTACGGTTTGTAGTTATGGGATATATTATTATTAAAAACTCGTCTATCCATGTAATTATCTTCCTTGCAAAGCGTAAAAAAGGGGTTTAAACACAAACTTATGTTAGAAATTGATGTGGAATCACCTGGTTTCAGAAAGGGTCACTAATTTCTGAACACCGTTTTGTTAAATATGCTGCACTTGGACCATTTTTTTTTTTTTCAACATACTTTGAATCTTTGTGTTATCATTTAAAACATTAATTTGAAAAATAAATGGCAGCTGCTTCAATTTTTGTCTAGTTTAATATGTGACCTAAAAAATTCTATAGTCGGCCGAAAGAATTTAAGAAAACAAATATTTTTATATTAAGCAATTTATAAATAAAATAATAAAAATAGAAGAGGTGGGTTGTAGATCGCTGGGGTAGAATTTAAAGCATGGAGTGATTGGGGGTGGGGAGTATGGGGGTGTTTTGTGTCGATGGAACTCAAAGTTCAGCGGATTCCCTCGGGGGTCAGTAATATGAAGATGTTTTGCGGATACCAACTGAATTTATTTATTCGCCTGCAGCGAGGAAACTCTTGTATTCAAATGCTTCGCATACTGTTAAAGTGCGGGTTAGAATCACTGAACAGATCTCCAAGTGGTTATATGGTTAAAAAATAATAAAAAACGCCATCACAATTGATACTTGTAGCAGATATCCACAGTGAAATATTCTCTCAGTATCACCCTGGTGATAATACCACCATTCAGAATCGAAGCGGTGCTTAAAATGGTGTATGGTGATCAGGTCTGAATAGCTAGGTACTTCCCCGCCTTCCTCTACGCCATCTACGGACTCTTGTGCGGTATTCAAATAAAACGTAACAATTAAAATATGATGATATGAAATACATTGCAATAAGGCACAGGATATGTAGGAAGTGCTATTTTTAAGTTAAATTTTCTATATAATATCGGTTTCAATTTTTACCGAATAGGTGAAAAATATTAGTGATCTAGAAAATTATATGAAATAATTTTCTAAGAGTATATATAATAAAATTAAAATAATAATAATAATTGAAGATTTGTATAGCGCCGTTTTTGTGAAAATTCACCTCAGGGGCGCTGTGATATATTTATAAATAAGGGTTGTCTGTGGGCTTGTTTTTCGTAAAAACCTACGATTTTATTCCGAGCTTGATGAAAGTTTTCACACTTGACCTTCAAAACAAGAGGAAGGTCATTGTCTATATAACTTGTTGAAAAACCACCCCCATCACCTTTCCCTACCCCTTAAATTAGAATTTTGATTTTTTTAATGTAATTTTCAACATTTCTAAATAATTTGGAAAATTACTGGGTAGATGTAGGGGTAGAGGAAGGGGTAGGGGTCGAGATAACACATTACAACCTCAAAACTTTACTTCAAACCATTCGAAACCCCGGGGAACGCCAGATACTTCACCTAGTCTATCTGCATCTTCTATACGAGTATATATAAAAGTAAATGTTTGTCCGTCTGTCTATCTGTCCTTGATTTTTTTGTTTTTACTAGTGCCGGTAAGGTTTCAAGAATTTGAAATACATCAAATATGTAAAACTGTATAAAATTAGTATGAAAAACATTGAACATGTCATTTTTATTTGGGTTAGCCCATGGACATACCACTCTGTTTAGCCACAGATTACATATTCAAAAGAAGGTTTGTTTGTGTAGAATATTTTCAAAATTGAAAACACAAGTACGTACCTACGTTTTTTATTTAAATATGTTTTGAAAAAATATTTTTTTGGATCGAAATAAAATTTTCAAAGAAATATCTTTTTGTTTCCTTGTTTAGAGATAGTAGATTGCTGTCAAATCAATTATGGCACCCGAACGACGAGCAAGAATTCACATCTTAATAACTTTATAAAAACAAAAAAAATCATCTCGAGTAAGACCGGGTACCCATCAACTAGTTATAAATAAGATATTGATTGTAGTAGATTCCAGATTGCGACACGTGGAACAGTTAGTTTGAGCACGTGTTACGTAGCAGACGGGGAGAAGGAAATTAATATTCTCCAATAGGTAAAATGACACTGTCTATAAATTACGCTTAACTTCATGCTGCATTGCATTGTCTTGCATGGTTTTACCACGCATACGCCTCAGTGATCTCATTTCCACGCCATTCAGTATACTTCAATCCATCTTTTGCCAGTTCCACGCCTCACTGCCAGTATTATACCTTCATTAGAAAAAAAAAATTATGAATATTTAATGTTGGACCTCTCGCACTTTCGAGAAACACAAAAAAATAATAATTTTTCTCGCGAAATAATATAAAAATACACATTTTGCTGAAGGTTTGATTATAATTTATGGAGAAAGAGAAGAAACGTCAGGCCAGATTAAACATTCTTTCATTGGATGTCCTGGAGATATAATGACCAACCGCCCGAGGCCAAATGAAAATAAAACATCCCGGGTTTATTCTGCTTCTTCAAATTGTAATCAGATTATCAGCCTATGAGTTAATGGGACTTAACTTAACTAAGATAGCAAGGAATCTAGGTAATGCGATGGATGAATCCGTATGGTCACGTATTTGCCGTATTCATCACAAAACACCAATAACCGTTGTCACGTTGGCGCCTTATGTGGCACCAAATGACACATCCTCACGTCCCCATAAAACTCGGTCTATCTTCTTTTCTTTTTACTATGGTAAGATATATGATAAAAACAGTTTTAACAAGAGAGAACACCAAACTTTCTCTTTGCATCATGAGTTTACCAAAAATTATGGGATGAATTTATGATCTAACAGATTTTGTAGATGACGTGATACAATATTGTCTAGTCTAGAGGGTATGCTTTAAGGTTAAACGAAAAGTGATACGCTCTCACAGATGGTGCTAGTTCAAATATTTTATTTAAAAAAAAAAACAATTTTACCACTTAACGCCCTTTAAATATTGAAATGAATTGTTTATTGGCGGGTGTACTACGGAATATGAAACTCAAACTTTTTTTGTATGTTTAAAGCAAGTCCTTCAAGAAACTTATAAAAATGTCTTATTTCTTCTATTTTCAAGGACTTTATCTTTAAATCTACAGTGACAATTTATTCCATTTGATATTCCGTGTGTACACCCGCCACTATACAATTCAATTCAATATTTAAAAGCATTACGTGCTGAATGTGTGGTTTTCTAAAATATTTAAAGTTGACGTTTCGTTTAGCCTTAAGTATAGCTCTTTGAGTCTAGCCCAAGCACATCGATAACTAAGCATTATTGATGCGACAAAATTGGCTGTCGACGACTATTCATCTATACTGTTAGCACGAACGACGCTGCATACTATATATACATATGCATAAATAAAGTCATCGATCAATCAAAAATAGTAAAACTAACGTATTTTATGAAATATATTGGGTTCCTCGTTTTTAACTGTCAAATTTAAAGGAAATCCATTTGCGGGACTGATCTTAGTAACTGTTTTAGTCATTAACGGATTGTTTTTTTCGCCAATAGTTGTCAACCTGTCGAAACTCCGCATTCGCAAATTCAAATCTGTCTCCATTTAAAAGCAGTCATTAATGTTGATCTTCGTGCGATGTTTATCAATATGTAGACAAGCTTTTCTAGAGACTGTTGGGCCATGCCAAATCAAGCTGAGTTTAGCCGATGTGAACTGTCAAGTGCCAATGGCGATCGTGGGTCATGCTCGAGAATGTTGACAAATAACCAATATTGTTGGAAAAAGCTTTTATCGTTAGGACTGAAAAACATGGTACTTTCCAACCCTTCGCTTTCATGGCTATATGTTATTCCCCTCTCCATTTTCATCAAATTTACCATTTACCAAATTCAGGATGCCATAACCCCACTGTTTCCAGATAGTTGGGGACTTCTTGTACAGTATAAAAAAAGAAGAAGAAGAAATATAACAACTAACAATCGTGACACACGGACGTTCTTGAATCTTGCGCCCACCGTGTTGTTCTGAACTCTGCAAACGACCCTTTTTTTAATATTAAATGTATTCTTTATAAGTATAAGAGATCCCAAGAAAAGATTATGTGTTAGAAGAAAAACTCTAATACAAAGGTTCTCCCAGAGGTATTCGTATTTTTTAAATCGCATTAAACCGTCGTATTTTATGAATGAATTGATAGAAGTTTTATTATGTGAATACATCAGATCTTAAGTGATAATCTAGGGGAAGATTAACCCTCGAATGTAAGCCAGGAGTAAAATTTTTCTTGTTCAACTTCAAATTCCTTTTTCACTGAAGTGCCGATCGATCGCGATACCTTTCTTTAAGATACGGTTTCTTTGAGTTCTTTCGCCAGCAATGGGTTTGTCTCCATAGTAACAGGCTGCGCCTTTTTCTCGTAGGCAAGTTTAACATTTTTTTCACGAAATTTTACGTCTCATTGTATGGTGGGAACTATTGAGTGAAATTTACTGATCGCTTCTCAGGCACAATAAACGATTAAATTATGCATATTTCTGATAAATTTAAGCAAAAAATATGTTTATTGTGAGTGATATATATATTACCCTTATATTACCTTCAACGACAAAGATTAATTAAAGATATATGTGAAAAACGCATAATTTAAAATGAAAGAAAAAATATAATTCCCCCTTCCATTAAAGGGTTAATGGAAGACGTAGCAGTGAAAAAAGATGCACCTCATGGTTTTGAAATCTGCATCACTGATACGAGTCTATGTAGGGTGTATACTGATCCGAAAACAGAGCACAAATCTTTAATATTTTTCTTATTTCATATATGTTTTTTATAGATATATGTGATTATTGATAGATCACATAGCCCAACATTTGCACACGGTTGATATTTGTCACATGAGAACGGGTCGCTTCTATGACTCGTTCTGGTCTTCAACAGCTCGGCTGTGGAATGATCTGCCGGCCTTCGTGTTTCCTCCCTCCTACAACATGTGTATTTTCAAGATCTCAGTTCACTCCTTCAAATCCTCTAAAAGACCCTACACACAACATCCCCAAAGATGATATAGGCCTTGAGGGAAATTATTTCCCTCAGAGACTCCTGTGAGAAATTACTGTAAAAATCACCTTATTTCACAATTTAATAATCGACTTAGAAGGTGGGCATGGGTACCGCAATTCACCATTCACTAGATAACCAACACCTCTGCCACAGGTCACCCTAAATGGTTCGCTACGTTTGGTGACTTGGCAGGGGTGTCCGGGTTTTTTTTTATTATTTAGAAGAAAGACACATTCCCGAGTTACGAAAAACTTAACTATATTTGAAAATCACCTACTACCATCACAGTAAGCGAAAGAACACACAAAAACGTGACTAACCTTTCTAGTTGTCAAAAACAAACCACAGATCCAAAATGGCTGATAATGCTAACATATGATAAACATATGTGTACCAACATAACAACAACAAAAAATCGATAATCGAATGTACATAGCCCGCGAAAATTCAAAATTCACCTTTTCTTTTGAACACACCTCGTACACAGTATTTACGTAAGGAGTGAGCACCATTTGCTCTATCTAATATTGCTGATTTATGAGTGACAAATTTGTTATATTGCTGACGGAACGACTTCACAATTATATTTGAAACTACTTTTCGGTTGGTTATCTTCTAGAAAGTTGGTCGCATTGTATTGGCAGACTGAATCAATTTTTATTTTATATATAAATATAATTTCTAGTGTATCAGCATTATTTAAAACAGTTGATTATTTCTGGATGTTTCTATGTTCACCGGCTTATTTCTTAAATGAGTAATATAAAAATATAAGTGATTAAAAAAAATTTGTTTAAATTTTAATTATTGCAATTACACCCAAACCCCCATCTGTTTAACCCATATTACCATGCTATTTATTATATGTGGCTGTTATTTAAACATATATATAAGATACTTTTTCTGCGTAAAATAACCCAAAAGACGAAATTATTATTCTGCGGTTGACATATTATGAAATATATACGACTGCGACTGTGTAAATACCTAAATACAATATGTATTAGTGGTGGGCGAAGCGGCTCGCTTTAGTGAGCCGGATCACTAAATCAGCTCTTTGTACTGTACCGGTTCGGTGATCCGGCTCGTTTTAACGACGGTTCACGTCCCCTCGCACCATGCCCTCTCCCTCGCTCTCTTGACCCTCCTAAAGATGTCCTTAAGAGGCTCTTACACGATACTTTTTTCGTCCAGTTTTCATTTGGATTGTCTTTACAGAGAGCTGATTTAGTGTTCCGGCTCACTAAACTGAGCCGCTTCGCCCACCACTAATATATTTGCAACAGAAACACTTGTGGTATTGATCGTATGCGAACTGTTATTATATAATATAAGAATGTACTTATTCTGAAATATTTCAGGTACATTATTCTGAAAGAAAAAGAACTGCACTCAAGTTCGGTAAATAACAAAGGAAAATAAGTTATCCAATGTGGCAGCTTCTTATTCCTTTGATAGATATTGGAATTCACAAAGACTTTACATTTAAAATAAGTAGACAAAGAGTGTGTTAAATTAGAACCATTGTAGATATTTGTTACGAAGCGGTTCAGTAAGATCCGGTTTATATTTAAATTAAAGATTTCTATTTAAATGTTACTCAAGATTATTACTAATAGATCACACTTGTACAAGACGTGTAAGGTCCGCACAATAAAAAGAAAGTAAATATTTAGGTACCGGCACACAGGGACGCACGACTCCTATGATTTCCGAATCCTCTTGAGAAAGGCGTTTGATAGATTCCCAATGGAGATGGTGTAGCTCCGAACGTACTTGACTTATGACACCGGCCAGTATTATCAGTCACTGAGGTAGCGGGTGGTGATGTCAGCAGTTGCTGGGTGTAGAAGACTGTTCTTATCTGGTAGCCCCAGGTCGATCCAATGATATGTTGTCCATTCTGCGGTTGAAGTGAAAAGAAGCACATACCGCTATGCGTATGCTTCTTATAGGGAGCACATTATGTGCACGTGTTGTAAAATCTTGGCTCCGTATTGCATTTGTGGTGCAATCTCGACTTGCTATTGCATTTTTGATGCAATATAGGCTCTTGGCTCAGTATTGTGAAATAGCAGCTCTCGGCTTGGTTATTGCACGTGCTGTGCAATAATTTATATTTGGTTATAAGAAATATGTTTTATCTGTTTATTTTAATCCACTCCGTAGAAACGTTTGATACAATATTATTATCGCAATAACCTCCGCTAGCTCAATCTCATGATATATTTGTTATATATGCAGTCCGTTCATGATCAATTTGACAAAGCACCACTTCCAGGATATATGTACAGTTAAAAGTAGGTAAAGAAATTCAATAAACAATCGTCTTTTGCTACAAAAACCCCCTTTAGCAGGCCTGTATTTTAGCAATGACTACGCACTAGGAAAAGCTACTAATATCTTTGTGGAATTTAAATACTAACACAGTTTATTTTAAAATTTCCTTATTATGGAGCTTCTGCATGGCATATTATAAAAGAAAAAGCTTGGTATCCCATTTTTTTGTTTGTTTATATTTAAGTTTCCTGAAGAATATACAATGCTGCTGAAACTAAACAAACCAATAGTTAAAACAAAGCACCTAAAGTAACATAAATATTTTTTTATTAAATAATAATAATCTCTAATAATGTCGAACAAAAATCTGTTTATTTGCCAAATACAGAAAAACTCTCCACCGGTTAGCTCTATAAAAAAAGTAAAGCTTTTTCTTTCTAAAATATCTACTTCTACACAAGTATATTAATCTGCCCTCCGCACAGCATCCCCGAAGATGAAAACACACATTAGAGGCTCTTGGGAAAATAATTTCCCTCCGAGGCTTCTGTGTGAAGTTAAAGTAAAAATATATTTATGTTTTTATCATCAGCGCGGGAGCTTTGAAAAATCTTCTTTCACAGACAAAAATTAAGACAAGAACGCAAAGAAAATAAATCCAGGATGAACCCGAATAATAAAGCTAAGGTGCCTATATCTTATGTCTATAATCTTTTGTTTTCTTCTTCACATGTATTCATGTACATACAAAAATGATGATATTTTATGATTAACAAATATAAGTAAAATATATATACGAGTAGGTACATTTTTCGTATGTTGAAAAGGGGAAAAATCATTTGCAATAAAAATTTCCAGCTCTCCTTGTATGGCTTTATAGGAATCGCTAGAAAGTAAGAAAGAAAATGATTGAACGATACAGGATGGTTGGGAAAACTAAGCTATTCAGATTTGGTCACTTAACAATGCTGGAACCATTTCATTTCTGAATGGTGGTCTTTAACGAGGACACTATGGAAAACGTGCCCCATTCTAGACAAATAATGGGGTCAACGGGTGTGTTCAATTATGAACCGCAATCTTTGTGAATGCACACGTTATTACGGTCATATATTCTAGCCATTATGAAATCAAGATTGGCCGTTCACTGGAAATCCTTCAAAAGAGAATATTGAAAACATTTTTGTATCGTAAAATAATTCAATTTCCCTTGCTTTGGTACTGATAATTGTTAAATCGAAATTTTTTTTTGCAATATTCGCGTAAAATCGGATTTGAAAAAATGTTCTACTTACTTAATTTTATCGAATGAAAGAATAATGTCTGAAACTTTGTTGACATGTTGATCAATTATTCTTTATAATGAAAACCATAATTTTTTAGGCTGTTAGAATACGTTCAGAATGTTTTAAAATAAAACTTTTTTTTTTTTGCTTCCTTGTTTTTTGTACGCGTACAAATCACTAATTAAATCCATATAACGCTGAATACGGATATTATTTTAGGAATGACTTGAAACGTGTTTTTATTATGATGGAATTCCACCATGAATTGAGAGTTTCAAAATTAAAAATAATGAATACTTGGTTAAACAATGGAATGGACTTATTTTGGTTATAATAACAGCACAGAAATGATGGATCGTCGTATTTTTAATTTTAGGGAGATTACATATCGGATTTTATAAGCAAAAAATACCAGAACGCAAGAAACATTAGGAAATCAAGGATGTTATATAAACCTCGATTGCCTTAAAAAATCATTATTTCTCGTGACCCGATCGTATAACAACCCAAATTATTTCTCCTCGCTTCAGCATCGTAACTATAAACTAAGTAACATTGTAATCGCTGTAACAAATACAATTAAATATCAAGTTCTGTGTTCGATAAGTGGAATATTTGAACAATGTACAATCAAAATCATACCACTACCATTAATCTTCGGTGACTTTACATTTAATCATTTGCACTAATTCACCACACACCTTGACACCTGCCTCAGAACAGGTCTCACCTTGTGATGTAGGCAATGTTAACCGTACTATAACATAATTTTGTAACACACATTGTACTTATATTTAAACTTGCCGTATTGTATGAAACTTATAACGTTCGTTCAATGAACGTCGATTTATCGACACTGAAACTGAAACTGAAACCTAACTAACTAACTTACCATCACGCCAATTCCCAGCAGGGGTGGGCAGAGAGAACGGACCGCCAAACAACTCGAACTTGGCATACACTTCTTTCTTCATTCATTTTCATACATTCTCTTCTGTTATTCCTTCTTCTGACATGGCCCGACTCAAATATTTTATTCACTTGATCGTGCCATGTCTTCCTCGGAAGTCCCCGATATTTTCTTCCATTCATATTCGCATCATATATTCTCCTTACACTCCTCGCTTCGTTCATTTGCTCTACATGCCCAAACCATCTAAGCGTCGCTTTCTTAATTTTGCTAACTACGCTTAAATCAACCTTGCATTCTTTACGTATTTCAACATTTTTCACACGATCATACATGGTTTTACACACATTCGTCTCAGAGATCTCATTTCTACAGCACTTGGTATACTTTCATCCTTCCTCTGCCAATTCCATACCTCACTGCCATACATCGGGGTTGGTATGAGCATTCCATTGTGGACTGCTAGCTTCGCTTCTTTGCACAACTTTTTTGTTTGCGCCAACCGCGTTCAGTCCTCTGTTAATGGAGTTTCCTACATTCACCCTTCTTTCAATATCCCTATCTGTCTGCCCATCTCTTGTTAACATACTTCCCAAATACACAAACTCATCGACCTGCTCCAAGTATTCATCATTCACAACTATATTGCACACTGCTTTCGTAATCTCTCTTTCAAACACCATGACTTTAGACTTACTTACATTCATCATTAGCTCATTCTTCACACATACTTCATTCATCCTCGATCCTTCGTTCATTAACTGAAACCTAGCGATCAAAAATGTTAATTATATAATACAGCTAATAGGGATAAAATATTTTCTTTATTATTATTACTTCACTTATTTAATTTTTTATAAAAACATTCGTCTCAAGTCATTCTCAGGTGTCCCTGACTTCTCCAATACACTTTTGCCTCAAATCTGAAACTTCATAATCTTTGCACATGCTCTTCGCGTTCTGTTCATATAAAAAGTCCCTATCTTAGCCTTGTTGATAATGCTTCAATTCGACCTTGCATTATTTTTAGATCTCCTCATCCTTAACAAAATCATTCATACTTTGACTACACACGAGCCTCGGGGATCTCATTTCAACTGAATTCAGTCTACCTATATCTGCCTGAATCGTGTCTCACCGCCATACATAAGGATTGTTAATAGAACTCCATTGTATACTGTAAGTTGCACTACACTTTGATATATTTGTATTAGTTACCAGCTGATGTGTACCCGGCCTTGCTCTGGTTTATATAAACTTATAATGTTGCGAATTCTTGCTTGTCATTAGGGTGCCATAATTGATTTGACAGCGAAAGTAACTATCTCCAAACAAAGAAATTATTTTAATATTTTTTTCATTCCAAATGTTTATTTTTTCAAAAAATATATCTAAATAATAGAGTTCTTATGTAGATATCTACTTATTTACATTTTGAAAATACTCTATCGGTAGCAGTATATACTTATATATATTATTATTTATATTGAACGTAATTTTATGTATAATTAATTGCTACATGTGCGGGTAATGCGTCTCTCGAGATGATCTATTTAAAAAATATATCTAAATAATAGAGTTCTTATGTAGATACCTACTTGTATTTTACATTTTGAAAATACTCTCTCGGTAGCAGTATATACTTATATATATATTATTTTCTATATTGAACGTAATTTTATGTATAG
The DNA here is from genome assembly GCA_022606495.2 of Halesus radiatus. Classification (NCBI taxonomy): domain Eukaryota; kingdom Metazoa; phylum Arthropoda; class Insecta; order Trichoptera; family Limnephilidae; genus Halesus; species Halesus radiatus. Next base: position 19,905 of record JAHDVE020001213.1, read on the forward strand.
TTAATTGCTACATGTGCGGGTAACGCGTCTCTCGAGATGATCTATTTAAAAAATAAATCCTTCAAGTGAAATTCACATGACTACATCTGGAAAATATAAAAAAATCGTTAATAATAATATATTGTATTGCTTTCATCGATATATATATATATATATATTATTTATTATTTCTTTTCGTGTTACACTATTTACAATTCCATTTAAATCACACTGGGACTAAGCCTGTATCGAGGTTAAGCTATTTAGACAATTTTTCTCATGGCACTTAACACATTTCTACGTCATGTCAGCGGTATTAAATTGAAAATTCAATTTTACTCTGATTGCTTACAGCTACAACATCTAAGTTTTGCAATGCTACTCAGAAAATTAACTTCTGTTGAAGAAAAAAAGAAAATTTCAGTCTAGCCAAAGATAATAATAGGTCTAGTCACGAGAACCGGGTGATTTATGTCTGGTAGAGCCTCCATATAAAATACTGCGAGTGCTAGGAAAATACCCAGCATTTTTTTAATTCGCCGAAATATTTTGTTGCCATGCTCCAATGTCTGTAGAAATGAAAGGCAAACGGAGCTTTACTATAAATTAAACGTTTTACCCATAAGTTTTTGAGCTTTATTTAAATACGTCTGGACAAAGCGTTATAATTATTTGTTTGTAGATAATAACATATATTTGTACAGGGCCTGCTATTTAATATAAGGACTGTAACTTTACTATCGAGTAACTAAAAATATCTAAAAAAAGGTTATGGCATAAGTACGATTAAGTCAAAGTATTTACTTTCGTAATAATGGTAATAATATGTATTCATTTAAGAAGATAATATTAATAAATCCTGAATGGAATACAAAACCGAAAAAAAATAGAGAAAATTAATCTTGGAATCGAACCCAGGATCTCTTTCTTACCGGAAGTACCACTCTACCGACTGAGCTAATGAGAGCAGTTCATTTTACGCCATATTCATCGATATCATACCTCAAATTCAAAACTTGTCAATATTATTCTCCATTAAATCCCGTATTATTGGCTACTATCTTTACAAAGTTTCACCCGAATATAATTACAATCTAGATAGCGTCTCAAATATACCTATCCGAATTTTATTAGAAAATGTCAACAAATGTCCCATATAAAAAAATGACAATCAAATTGATAAGTTTAATTCATATTTAGCACCATTATACTGTAATTATTTACGTATACCTGATAATTGGAGTAATATAAATGATAATATTTTCTTCAATGTTTAAAAATATATTACAATAAGATTTCTACCCTTCAACAAGTATTAAAAAAAAAGTTTTGGACTTGTAGAAAAAGTCAACAAATGTCCCATATAAAAAATGGATAGGTATATCCGAGACACTGTCTAACGATTACAAATAAATTCGGGCAGAATCTTGAAGTTATAAAAGAGTAGAAGCCAAAAAAGGGGGAATTAATTGCGGATGATTTTAACAGTTTGAAATCGAAGTATGATACCTATAAAAATGACGGGATGGATTGGGGTAGCCGTAGCTCAATTGGTATAGAGCGCAGGTCCCGGATAGACCTTGAGGTTCTGGGTTTGAATCCCAGCTGCTACCGTATCTTTTTTTCTTTTCTATGTCTTTTCGGTTTCGTGTTTCGATTTGGGAGTTGTTATTATATTTACAACGATTAAAAATATATTATAATGAGGATTCTTAAAGTTATTAAAATGAATTATTGCTTATAAAGTGATAAAAAACAAATATTATAGAGTCATCAATTATGTTTAACAACAATTATACGTGTTTGATAGGTACTACCAGTACCGTACTGGTTGGTATTGCGAGGAAATGCTTTTTATATTGAGTAGGGACATGTCAAAAATCGAAACATTCATCATTTACGTGAATGGTTCAGTTGCATACCGAATAAGCAAATAATTATAAATATTTGTAAATGTAAATAATTATTATCAAAAATCTCAAATAAAAGCATGTTTCAAATAAATACCTACTCTTCTTTTATCAATAACCTTCTAATGTATATAATATCAATGACAAATAGTTAAACAGTAACTGCAATATCATGCAATATGCAGTGTTTTCTAATATATGTGTCCTATGCGTGCAAAGTCATATTATCTCAGTCAAAAACATTGTAATTTAACGTTTTAATCTGGAGTGACCTACCAGGTAAGTATGTTTTCTGTATATGAACATAATAAGATAAACCCTAGCAAGTATTATTTGTACAACGCCCTTGAGATGATTTTTCAAAAAAACGGTGCTATATAGGTCATCCAAGTATTATTATTATCATTATAACAGCGTAACTTTTCAAATTTTTTACCGAAAAATGTGTATCATAAATCATGTATTTCTATTAAACGCTTAGGAATGCATAGAACGAAGTAGAAATGGGCCGCGTTTAAAGACTTGAAGAAATATTGTGTTTCGTTTCGTTATACGGAAACCGGTGGATATTTGCACATACATTAACGGTGTTTTATAAATGGCGGTTTCTCGATTATTTGAATTTATTACAGTTTTATTTCGGCACCGGCTACCTTTAGTCATGTAATTAAATTCAGCAAGCTTTGAGCTAAAAAAAACAGGCAACGAGTTTTCTATTCCGGAGGAAGCCTTCCGGCTAGGTGGAAAATTCTCACACACATAACCCCGCTTAATTTCTCTACGTTCATAGCGAATATCAATTTTCCACGCCGTTGGAGGCAACTTCATAGAAAATGATAAAATAAAAACGTAGCCTTTGGCGGAACGAAATGAAAAATGGGTATGAAAGACGGATTAGCACTCGATATTTTATGTTTTACGGTTGCAGAACAAATTATTTCAAATTCCTCAAATAGACGTAAATCAATCAGGTTTTTTCGTGGTCTGTTTTTACCTAAGCCTCTATCGCACGCAGAGGTTTCGTCGCTGCTATTTAAATATGTGAAGTTCGTAGGTTTTTGATTAAATCGGGGTTAGTTACAGTTACAGCGTTTAAGGCGATCCACCGGCTAAGATTCCAACGAAATCACGCGCTCCTTATGCAGGTGGCGACAAGGTTGAAAGTCCCGCTTAACATCGGCCGCATGTTTCGATTTACGCAAAAAAAACCATTACCAAAATGGGTGTTTTATTCTATTCTGTAAAGCTCAGACATAATTATTAAAATGTTTTACGGTCATATTCTAAAAAACTTAATTTACCACAATTAACAATACGACAATATCGGAAAAGGAGTTCGAAAGTAGGAGAGTTCGCACTTTAAACACTTTTTTTAATGTCTGATACTTTATTTTTTTCTAGGCTTATAAAAAGACACATCAAAAAAATGCCCGGTTGAACGAAAGGCCAAGATGTGTTCTACTTGCAGTATTTAATTAAATCATCTACGATATTTTTAGGCCATCAAATTCTCAAACCGAAAACTCATGATTTTGCATTACTTCCCATTGCATCGCCTTTATATGATTTCAGCAGCCAAAGAACACGAAAGGACGAACCAACCATCCACAATCTTTTATAGATCCCTGCAAACATTATTTTTCTATCATATTCACCACGGAATCTCACATAGCAGCTTTTAAACATAGCGGCGATTCAATTAATGTTTCATTTTGGTCGCAATTTTGGTGTTTACGTGACCTAGTAGCCAGTAACGTGACACCTTCGCCACTACACGCCGCTAGTATCGCCACATCTGACATCTCAATTTGCTTGTAGCTATATGTTGAATGTTTTTATTTGTTTTAAAACATATAGGATATTTGCAGTTTCAGTAGCTCCATGTGACCGTCTACTAGCGGACACAACAAGTGGCGTCGGCTGGCCGTAACAACATAGCTGCGATGAAATCCCTCCGTATGACTGAGGCTTTATGATTTTAAAAAAATTATCAAACTTTAATTTGTAGGTAAGTATATTTTTTCTTCTTCTGTCCTCTCCTATCGGATGTTATCTGTCATCGGGGTATTCTACAGTCTGCAGATGACTGCAGTCCAGAACAACTTAAAGGAACTGCACTCATACCGGTTATGGTAGGTTTAGAAGCATTTACGTAGTCTTCAATCAAATTTTTCCCTAAATTATCAATTATTTAATAAATAATGGTGTACAATGTTTACATACCAATAAAACTTGTTTACAATAGATAAATTTTAAATTTTAGAAATTAGAAAAGTATTTATAGTAAATTAAATATTATTAATAATAAAAAAATAAAGATTTAATTAGTTTTCTCTTAAATTTATTTTCACATTAATAACTGTATATAATAATATTATTAATATAAATTTTAATAACAATAACTATTATTATTTATTTTTTATGAAATGCTTTTTGATTTTTTTAAATATTAATAATAAAAATAATTTCTTTTATAAATACATATACTGATTATTTAATATTTTATAATACATTTTTTTCAATATTTTTAATTAACTACTTACGTACTTTCATCACTTAGTGTTAAAAGTACAACTTCAAAAATGCTGTTATTTCAACAAGGAACTTTAAAATCACTACCCTACTATCTGTTCGAGGGGTTTTTGAGGATCAGCTCATATATCCAAATTTAAAAAAACTTCTCTCTTTGTGTCATTGTAATGTTTAGTACATAGGTTTTCATGGTTACCAGATAAATCAGCATACGTATGAATCGGCACACTTCTTAAAAGTACGAAATTTTTGTTATTTTCTTAATTAAAAATAAATTAATTAATAAATGATTAAAAAAATATACTTTATGTTCACCATTTCATAAATATACATAGATATCTACATGTTTCGAAAGCGATGCTTTCTTCATCAGGAATATTTTATAGTATTTTTTTACGAGCATTTCATATGTGATGCCCCACTTAAACATTATCTCCATAAAAACACCTAGAGACGGGGAAAATAATTATTTATTTTTTTAAGATTTACTAGGTTTGCTAGAAAATGTAAATCTAATAGATTCTCGTAGCACTTTCCCAATGTAACGACGATTTTATTAAACGAGCCATAGAGCTTGTAAAGTGTGTATATCCGCCAAGTACCTACTCTATCTCAAACGACCATAGATTTACGATACACCTGGTGTTGAAATTTTTATTTCTCTTGGGATCGAGAGGCATTTTATCCATGGCATACAAATGAGGCTTATTTTCAAACTGTGCAACCGAACCGACCTTTAACTTTGGTGTCCTGAAGTTTTTCTTTGTAAGGGTTGTAAAATATGCAAAGGAGAAGAAAATCGTACGTATTTTGTAAAGGATTGTGTAATTCGTCGCTTGACCCTTAAGAGATATAGGATAAGGTATTATTAAGAGGGTTATGGAGCTTATAAATTGCTGTGAAATTATTGGCAGTGTTTGGGGGGAAGTTTCGTTTCAATTTAACTTTTGTAGAATGGGATAATATGTAAGGTAGGAAAAGAAGGAACTTTACTTGAGGTCGGTCATAAATTCTTATTTGTCGTAAGTACGCGGATCGGTATGTGGAAGAAGTCGTTGAGATTGACGATAGCTTTCAATTACTCAATAAGTTTAACTTTGAAGCAGAAAATCTGTCTGATGTAACAAAAACTCAAGTTGGATGATTTTTCGCCGCCATTACTTTTCTTTTTCGAATCACTAACTAAGTAACCATCGCGCCATTTCCCCACAGGAGTAGGTAGAGAGAACAGACCATTCTTCTTTTATTCTGACTTTTGACATTGCCCGACTCAAGTATCTGATTCATTTGATGGTGCCATGTCTTTTTCCACTTTCATTAATATTCATGTATTCACGTCATATATTCTCATAACACTCCTTTCTTCATTCATTCACTCAACATGCCAGAACCAACTAAGCATTCCTTTCTTAATCTCACTTATTACGCTTACATCGGCCTTGCATTCTTTACCAATCAAAACATAATGTGTACGATCGTACATTGTTTTACCATAAATTCGCCTCAGAGATCTTATTTCTACAGTATTCAGTCTACTTTCATCCTTCCACTGCCAATTCCATTATTCACTGCCATACATTTTTTGGTTAACGCCAACCGATTTAAATCCTCACTTAATCTAGTTTCCTGCATTCTCCTCTCTCTATTACTATTATTTTCATAATGAGCTGTATATTTTTCAAATATACATATAAGTGTAAAAAATTGGAACCAGATGTCATGTTCTGTCAGGCATGTAAAGATATCTAGATCATCTCATACAAAATCTGTTTTTTGAAACAGCAAAAACTCAAGAACTTTAAGTTCTGGCATCGTACTATTCGAACAACTTTTTCTGTCTGCATTCCTCGATTATTGCGATTGATTTTTCGCAAAGTCGTTTCATTGTGAGCTATAGCTGTGGAATATCTATTTAACTGTGAAAAGGCAAGGCACTAAACCGTATACTTAATAAGAAAAAGGAGTATCGAAACTAAGGTAGTAAAAGTAGAGTGTAAGTAAACGTTGAATACTTTTACTATTATCTTGATTTAATATTTGAACCTCCATTCTAAAACTTTTTTTTTGCATCTTCCGAAACAAATCGTTCTTGGTTGTTGGAGAAATATCTGGTCATTTTTTAAAACTGTGTAACGAAAGGGTTATGATTTTTTTTAGTTTTGTGCTCACCGTCTTTACGGGAGTTAGTAGGGTCAAAGGGACTTCCGGGTTGGATTCGAAAAGGGATATCGGACCTTCCCTTCCGGTCTGTAATAATAGCGCGAAAAAAGGGTCACGTGGTTATAGATGGCGGCCGAGAAATGGAGCTATTCAAATATAGGTTGAAAAAGAAGAAAAAAATGGCTAATGATTCAGGAAAAGTAGATCTAAAATATAAAGAATGCATGAGATTTTTTTCATAGGTACTCGTACATGAAATTTATCATCTTTTAGGATGATGTGTGGTGAATATTTTTAGGAAAACAGGAAATGAACCGGGGACTTGTAGAAACTTACATTGCAGGAGAAAGGAAACACATAATCAGATAAACCATTCTACAGCTCAGCGGTAGAATGGCACAGAAACGATTTGTAAAAACGATGATGAAATAAAGTCAACAGTTACAAATACTGGATAAGAGTTTGGCTTATATCCCTGCTGAATGGATACCAAAAACATAAATTAAGGTTTAGTTACGGAATATTTTATATTAAAATACCGGTAGTGAGTTCTCACATATTTGATTTTTTCAAAACCTTCGTATTCTTAATAATTTTATTTATTTATACACGCCTAGAAGGCTTTTACATGTTGATATATTTATCACATAGTTTTACAAAGGAATACAATAATGTACACATAAAATAATAAATAGGTGTAAAAGAAGTAAGTAGATACAATATAACAATATGTAGTTACAGCGTAATTATCACAATGAATAATAGTTTATCCTGTGGTTACATTATAATAGCAGGTTGTACAAAAGAGTATAAGAAGTAGTTTAGTGCATAATATAATAACATAAGTATAAAAGAAGTGAGAAGGTAGATACTATTTAAGTAGCTAGTTTCAGCGCAATAGGTGGGTAATAAAGGCAGTAGAATTATAATTACTATGACGTTGTAAAATATGAACAGTTTATAATATGCGTGTTTATAAAACAGCATGCCTTTATTATACCTGATTGGGTATTTTGAAGATACATAACACAATAAAAATTGCAATAAAAAACGATGCACATGAAAAAAAAAAAAACTTAATAAATTTAATAAAAACATTCAAATAAACTGATTTTTAGCTTGAACACAGTGTTGTAACGGTAAACATAATATAAGTGTGTTAATGAAATTACGTTTTTTTAAATGAATTTTATCATTAATATTGGCACACCAACGCTATAATGTGGCGACAAAAAATAAAAGAACGACAGAGTCTGTTAAACTCAACATTAGCTTTTGTCAAGATTTTCAATGTTCTTTGTTTTGGAACGAACACCCTGGCTCTAAACGGCCGTATTTCGGGTGCAAACAAGTAAAATAATTCCAAATGTATCTGCGTCTTCTTCGGTTAAACGGAGCCGTGTTTAATGGTTTGTAGCTAAACATCAAAGGCGGGCAGCGAATGTTTTCCAATTCAAAAAACTCTCAAAAATTTACTAGTTAAATTCTATATTTTGATAGGATAACAAACATGGCCCACGTGTGTTTTCAGATATTTTATAATAATGAAACTAAAACGTTTGGATATAGTCAAAAAGAGGAAGCTACCATTCGCCAACTACATTTGTATTAAATAATAATGTATGAAATTTCATTTTACTGGTAATCGATTTTTGAGGAACTGAGTTAACTTTAGTCAAAAGTGTGAAATAATGCGATCTTGCGTATCTTTATAGGATCTAAAAACGACTATTATTACGTATTGAATAATGCATTGTGTCATTAATACACAGCTTGTGTACTTACCACAGATTATTTAGGCGATGGAAAATGATGTGCATAATTGAAAAAAAATAACTTTGCGACAATATCCTATGAGTTACATCGAAGAGTTAAGGCATCAGAGGTTTCAATATTTTTTTCTGCCGTCTAAGACGACGCCTTCAAAATGCTAACATTGCAGAGGCGGTTCAACAAAACATCCCTTCTCTTATCCTAATCCTGTTCAATAGATTTCTGATACCTTTACCCGAACGACGCAGATAATTTTTACAAAAAAAAAATAAGTGTCTAAGTATGCATATTATTATTTTTTTGATACATACATTTACACTTTTTTTTTAATATTAACTTATATATCCATCTAAAAACATGTACATAAATCTACGTGTAATGTAAATAAAACAAAAAATCCCACATAGGCAAGGCAAGTGCGTGGGTATACCTGGTATCAGTTAGTGGCAGTATATTAGTATATTTGTATTAATACATGGATGTTGAATATTATACTATATTAAATGAGGTTACTTGATTAAATTACACAGGCGTGAATTTCACGAACTAATATTACACTTCCAGAATTACACAGGGACAAAATTACAAATTGAATAAGAATACGCATGGAGAAAATCACATCTAATGGAATTACACATTTGTTTAATGTGTTTAATTTTAGATGTTTAAGTGTGCGCGAAATAAATTTTATATGGGTAAAAAACGATGGAAATAAGAAGTAACGAATCTAGAGATTTTTTTATCCAAAATCCTAATATTAACTAACTAACTAACTAACCATCACGCCGTTTCCCCGCAGGGGTAGGCAGAGAGGACGGACCGCCAAACAATTCGATCTTGGCATACACTTCTTGCTTCATTCACATTCATACAACGCCTCATACATTCTCTTCTGTTATTCCGACTTCTGACATGGCCTGACTCGAGTATTTGATTCACTTGATGGTGCCATGTCTTCCTCGGGCGTCCCCGGCTTCTTCTTCCATTCACATTCGCGTCATATATTCTCCTTACACTCCTTTCTTCGTTCATTCGCTCTACATGCCCAAACCATCTAAGCGTCCCTTTCTTAATCTTGCTCACTACGCTTACATCAGCCTTGCATTCTTTACGAATCTCAACATTTTTCACTCGATCATACATGGTTTTACCACACATTCGTCTCAGAGATCTCATTTCTACAGCATTTGAGTCTACTTTCATCCTTCCTCTGCCAGTTCCATGCCTCACTGCCATACATCAGGGTTGGTATCAGCACTCCATTGTGGACTGCTAGCTTCGCTTCTTTGGACAACTTTTTGTTTGCGCCAACCGCGTTCAGTCCTCCGTTAATGGAGTTTCCTGCATTCACCCTTCTTTCAATATCCCTATCAGTCTTTCCATCTCTCGTAAACATACTTCCCAAATACACAAACTCATCAAATAATCCTAATATTAATATTTCAAAAAAAATTTATATTTCATATAATGTGAAAAATGTTTCTTGGTATTTTAAATCCGATTAGGATTAGTGATATTACCCATGAGTAAACAGCAGGACAATAAATTTTTTTTATAAATTTTCGGTTTTGTACAAAATTTGTACATATAAAACAATGTTTCATTGTGGTTTGTGTTATTTTATCTACGTGTTATAAGTTGAACAGAGTAAAGAAAATGAAAAACTTGTGGGCTCTTTAATAAGAGAACATTATCGATTTTTTTTTTTTACATCACGAATTGCTTAATTTAGTATTTTGGGGGATATTTATTTACGTATATAATAAATTTGGCAGATATTCTGTTAAACTCACCATTTGTTTTTTTTTACGGTTTCTTATTTATTTTGCATACGCTCTAAAATATAAACCTAGTAATATATGTTTTTTTGTGTTCGGTTGTGTAATTCTAGTAGGTGAAATTAACTCCATGTGTAATTTTGCGCATGTGTAATTCTGGCAATATAATATTTGTACGTGAAATTATTTCCATCTAAATAGCCAGGTGTTTCCCCACCTTCTTCTTCCCCTTATCATTGCCATCCCTACTACCTTCAGCCTCACAATATTCCCAAACGAGGATGCCGTAGTCCCACTGGCTCCAGGCGGTTGGGTGCAGTTAGGACACTTGTGCTGTATTCACATAAAATAGGTGTAATTTCATCCATATGTAATTCCATCCATGTGTAATTCGGACAGAGTAATATTGGTACGTGTAAATCTCTTCATGTGTAATTCTGGTAATGTAATATTGGTACGTGTTATTCTCTCCATTTTTAATGCCGTCCATGTGTATTTCTGCCTGTGTAATACTGGTACTTATAATTATCTCCCTGTATAATTTAAGTATGTATAACTCTATCCATGTGTAATTCTAGCATTGTAATATCAGTACGTGAAGTTCACGCCTGTGTAATTTCATCTACATGTAATTCCATCCATGTGTAATTCTAGCATTGTAATATCAGTACGTGAAGTTCACACCTGTGTAATTTCATCTATATGTAATTCTATCCATCTGTAATTCTGACAGAGTAATATTGGTGCATGTAAATCTCTTCACGTGTAATTCTGGTAGTGTAATATTGGTACGTGTAATTGTCTCCATTTTTAATACCGTCCATGTGTATTTCTGCCTGTGTAATACTGGTACGTATAATTCTCTCCGTGTATAATTTATGTATGTGTAATTCCATCCGTGTGTAATTCTGGCAGTGTAATGTTAGTACGTGAAGTTCACGCCTGTATAATTTCATCTTGACACCATTAAATAAATATCATAATTGCTTTGGTGGTTGCGCCAATGAAGTAAATGTATTCCAATATGAGCGTTACTAGGCCCTGCCTACATTTTAACCGGCTCATGTAAAATGTATGAATCTCAGTTGAAAGCTTTTGTTACGGAGTTAAATACCGTGAACTTCTAAAGCTAAAACAATACCCAACGTTAAATTTTCATCGACTAGTTTTTAAAAGCTGTTCATCGCATTTTTTTTTTAAATTTATTTATTTATCCAAATACATTGTTGGAGTAACTTCAAGAAGAAAATCTGCAAGAAAAAGGGGATTTTTTTTTCGTTAAAGTTCTAATGAAATTACAAGAATTAATTAATAAAAAATGTGTAAAAACGTCTCACTATATTAATATCCAAAACTTCCAGATATTATACGAACACGATGTATTCATGTGATTGACACGTGTAACCTTAGCAGCTACCTAAGTTAAAAGTAAAACTAGACTTTCAATTGGTACTTCTATCGAGAAAAAAAAGTTATTGCCCTCATGAAAAACTTTTTGAGTATATTCTTAGAATATCAGGAATCCAACTGAAACCCACGGTATAGGGGTAAAATACGAAGAATATAAACTCACTTATTTATCAGGCTTTTCTTAAAATTATTAAAATGATTACTATAAAAAAAAACATTTGATTTTCGTTTTGTTTATTACTTAATTAATATATTATTATTTAGTTAAAAAAAATATATATGTATAGCTGACTTTTATTACTTGTGATACGTGTTTTGACTTCGGAAGGCATCGTCAAACTGTGGTGAAGCCACTCACAGACATGCCTCACTGTTTAAGCTTTAATTTAACGAAGAAAACAATCACTTTGTGGCTTAAAATTACAATTTACGTAAAAAAAGTTCTTTGTTTAAGCCACTATATTATAGTTATGAATTGTCGACCGGTTTCGGTTGAACTCAGCCTATAAAATCAGCCTCAGTAAATTAAATTAACCTACAGAAATACGTCATGATCAAAACAGAGATTTTTTTCAGTTAAATTAAAAGTTTAAGTTTTACTTGTTCGATAATAGAAGGCGAAACAGCACTCATGCAAAAAAATACTTACCTAGGCGAACTTTTTTTTTATAAATAAACCTTTTTTTTACTAAATAATAATAGTTATTATTTTTTTTTTTCATTAATTAATAAAATGGAGTTCTACAAAATATCGTATATTGTACTATAGAAAATAAAATAATGAAGGAATTATTCTGAACATATTTACTATACTCTTGTACTTTTATTATTGTAGCAAAATGCGTTCATATATTGGAAAACCAGATTTCTCCGTAAGACTTTCTAAGAAGTAACTGTACGTGTTAAAAAAAAATTGTCAAGTTTACAATTTTTTTGGAAAATACGTAATATGCACAGATATTCTAAAAAACATATTTTATTACCTTTTTTATGTGAATACCGCACTGCTGTCCGAGTCCCAACTGCTCCCAACCGTCTGAAACCATTGAGACTATGGCATCCCCAATTGGGGAATGTTATGAGGTTGAAGGTATTGGGAGGGGAAGAGGAAGGTGGGGGAAATACCTGGCTATTCAGATCTGGTCACCAAACACGGCTAAAAGCCATTTCAAGCAACGTTTCAATTCTGAATGGTGGTATTTTACCATGGCGATACGGACAGTATCTTCCACTGTGGAACGTGCGCAAATATACTATATATTATTTTTAAATGAATTAATTGTGAAACTGCACAAATTAATTAAATAAAATTTACTCGCGCACGCCGGTATTAGAACCCGCGACCTTCGGATTCGTAGTCAAGAGCCTTACCCAAAACATCCCTCGACCATGGAGGCCGTTGAAAAACCTGAAACATGACTCAAGTGTACTACCACAGATTAAAATAAGTTTAAGGTTAAAATCACACATTTTTCGTTCGTTACACGATGCTTTCATTATTAGACCTCGAAATATTGCCTATCCCTCCCTCTGTATTTCTTAAAGATTATAAACCACTTTACAGAATTGGAACTATAACCTTTAAAGCAGATAATAACTTTTTATCATTCAAAATTAATGGCTCCTTACCAAAAATATTTCAAAATTTCATCTCCGCTACAAGACTCATAATTTACAAACTGCGCCACTATAAAATATTTATATATTTCTCGCTGTTTAACTCGGATCCAGCCCGAATGGACCATAAATCTTATTCAAGATATTAAATAAGGTTATTCGTGTATAAGAGGGTAGTTTATATATGTTTTACGTGTTATATCTCAAGATTTTGGAGTTTCTGAGTTGAGGAGTGTATAATTGGAGTCAATAGGTAAAACAAATCTGATCCACCAAAATGTATTTTTCTGTGTTGCCATTTTTTTAAAAGATATACATATAGGTTTTTTTGAAGAATGACAAACACTCCTGCTACCATAATACTATGACGCCCTCCATGGTCGAGGGGTAAGGCTTCCGACTACGAATCCGAGGGTCGCGGGTTCAAATCCCGGCGTGCGCAAGTAAATTTAATTTATTTAATTTGTGCTGTTTCACAATTAATTAATTTAAAAATAATATGTAGTATATATGCCCACGTTCCAGAGTGAAAGATATTGTCGGTGTCGCCCTGGTGAAAGACCACCATTCAGAATTGTAACGTTGCGTGAAATGGCTTTTAGCCGTGTTTGGTGACCAGATCTGAATAACCAGGTATTTTCCCCACCTTCCTTTTCCCTTCTCCTTCCTCCCCCCGATACCTCCAACCTCACAACATTCCCCATTGGGAATCCCATAGTCTCTCTGGCTCTAGACGGTTGGGAGCACTGGGGACTCTTGTGCGGTATTTATATAAAAAAAATAAAAAAATGCGGGAATGTTACTTGCGTCGTGATAAAAGACTTATCGAGGAATTGAACCCACGACGCCTAGATGGGAATCCAACGCATTTATCAATACAGCCACTAACCCTATACAAAATACTTATGGCGTATCGTTCAGCGCGTTTCTTCAAATCAAGGCTTTAACGGTCAGTACGCAAAAATGCACACTTTTCAAGCTGCTAACTCAAGTAATAGTACGAATGATTTTTTGGTAAATTCTATAAGGGTAATTAGGAAAATGTATAAAATTTGAAAAGACTAATAATAATCCTCAGTCTGAAATCTTTTAAAATCTGTATGAAACAAGTACTGGAATTTTCGGTAAAACGTTGAAATTTTCTTTCACTGGTTTTCAAATTGCACCTATTTTCAGACATATTGGGATCTATTTAATATAAAGATAGCTGCCAATAATATGGGATAAAAAATGGAGAATAATATTGACAAATCTTGAATTAATTTGAGATATGATTTCGATGAAGATGACACAAATTGAACTGGTCTCTTTAGCTAAGTTGGTTAAGTGGTTGCCCAGGATAGGCAGAGGTCCTGAGTTCGAGTCCCAGATGCGACTGAAATCTTTTATTTTCTGTCGTTTTTTTCCGTTTTCATATTTCATTTAGGTTATGCTAATATTATTTTCTACAATGATTAAATATTTGCGTTCATCGAAAACATTTTAACCTTAAAAATTTTAAACAGAAAAGCGGTGTAAATTTCATGACCCAAAAGATCACCGACACTTAAATTCACAGATTTCCTGCCTGTTTATTCACTTTCAGGAAAGAAGCTTTTACAAAAAAAGCTCTACAGAATAACAAATGTCGTTACGAATATTGTTCTTAAAAACGATTCTATAACGTTCAGTAAAGATTTTCCTTTAGCTTGAATCGAATCATCCCCTAAAAGCAACTCAATTTATTAAGTGCGTAAGACGCCTGACAGCGAGGGCTTGACTTCTCACTTGATATGTTTATAGTCGTGGTAGTACTGGCTGTTGACGGCATCTCGAAAAAACGCCAACGCCACTATCCTTAGCGATTATCAACTGTTGAATATAACCGTTGGAAATAACGCCGACGTTTACACGAACACTAACATAAATAATTAATGAAATAAAACAAAAGCTTCGTCTGGGTAAAAATTAAAAGCATTTATCTTTTGAAAGATTAAAATTTTACCCTTATGAAACGTGCGATAAGGGAAACCGATTGGTGTTGATTTAAAAATAAATTATTGACTCAAAATAAAGTGTTTGTTTTATTTAATAAATATGTCAAACTACAAAGTAATCATTTTCTACGAGAAAAAAAAATACAAAATTAAATTACATTTTTTAAATATTTCTTGGGCATTAACTATGTAACAGTTTCTAGACATTTTGTAACAAAGAGTTTTATCTACTATGTACATTTGTTACTTAATTCTATTACTATGCTACCGGTTTCAATACATCCGAGTTATTCACTATAGTTCTTAAAACTAACTATACTAAACTAAATTAAACAAGCAGAGAAATAATTAGACATTTTTAGGTGAGGACAGTGGGAGTGGGAGTGGTGGTTTGGAGGGGGGGGGCTGTTGAAGGAGTCAAAATAATAAGGAGATATGGTTAAGAAAGGTGATTTACAGGGTGCTATTATTTTGTTCACGAATTTTATTTTTTTTATTTTTTAAGTTTCTAAGGCGCACAATTTAGAATGTGTATTCGAATGTTTAAACTTTTTTTTTCTTTAGCATAGTAATAAAATTAATTAACAAATGTACGTAGTGGATAAAACTGTTCAGTACTAAATATTAATTAACAATCTTAATAATAGTAGGGATTCCAACATTAGGAAGTTCCATCTAGTAGGATGTTGTGCGTTAGGACGACAAGACGTTGGGTCTGTTTTAAAAGCTATATTTTACTTGCCACTGGCAGAATCAACGATAGACCAAGTATCTACCATATCAAATGGGAAAATTCACAAAGTCTAAGTAAGGTAAGAAGGTCTAAGGTAAGAAGGTACATAACTAAAAGACCATTCAACAAAACGTATAATAACGTTTACAAAGTATAAACTGTTACACCTTTTTTTTTTATTTGACGCTAAGCTCAACCACTACATAGTAATGACGGCCTCCATGGTCGAGAAGTAAGACTCTCGACCACGAATCCGAAAGACGCAGGTTCAATAATAAATAATTAAAATAATATATATATAAAAATAATAATAAAAATAATATATAGTATATTTGCGCACGTTCCAGAGCGGAAGATACTCTCAGTATCGCCCAGGTGAAAGACCACCATTCAGAATTGAAAGGTTGCTTGAAATGGCTTTTAGCCGTGTTTGGTGGCCAGATCTGAATAGCCAGACATTTCCTCACCTTCCTCTCCCCCTTCTTCTTCCCCTACCCAATACCTTCAGCCTCACAACATTCTCTAATTGGGGATGCCATAGTCTCACTGGCTCCAGACGGTTGGGAGCAGTTAGGACTCTTGTGCAGTATTCATTTAAAAAAAAAAGTAAAACTGTTCAACTATTGACGAAAATTTTCATCAATAACGTTGCATCATATAGCTGTTATTTTCAACGGAAAGTTATATTTCGATACAGTTCTACTTGAGGGTGGCTACCTCGAGTTTAGGCGCTAAGTAGGTCATTCTAAAGGTCGGATCATATCAAACGTAGGTAATTTTGGCTGAATGTTAAAACAAAAGGTCAACATAAATAATAATACGGCTTCTCGTGAATAATACAATACATAATGCTGGCCGCCATATCAACAACAACGTTATTAAGTTATTGTATTATGTTTTTATAACGCTTTGATCGTAAAGGTCGCGAGCGTGACTGTAGAATAATATATTATTTAGATTATTCTCTAATCTGGTGGTAATTTACCCTTTTTCGAGATACAGGTATAAATAAAGTTGTAGTACATTTAAATAAGCTGGTAATTTGTGTAATTAAATTTAAGGTTTGCAGAAAACAATACTTTTTTTATAAAGCAAAGGTCATTAAAAGTCAAATTATTATAAGAATCATTCTTCAATCGGAGAATCTGTTCTAGGGGTTGAATTGTCCCTATCTACCTTGAATTTATTATTACCTGTTGACTTGTTTTCTTCGAGCATACTTTAAGTCTCTACTTTAGTTCTTAATGAACAAGGAATAAGTAGAATGATATTTCGTTTTAATTTTTTTGACAATTTAATCAACGTTTTAAAGCTATATAAACTCATGATTGAAATTACCTTAAAAAATTTGCAACTAGAAATTTCAGACGGAAATAGTTGACCCTTTCGATAGTTTATGCTGCCCTTCGTGTGCATCAAATTTTTTTTTCTACTGTATTATTTGTAAAAGATAGGATTCATTACAAACAGTGAATTAATATCCGTCTGTGGATGAGTTGACATCGCATCTGATTTCCGTCCTAGCGTCGTGAGTTAATTATTACTCGGCTAACTGAGTCCTCCATCACAACACAAGCAAAAATTTTCAAAGTGTGATGGTAGTGGGATATTTTCAAATATTAATAGTCCTATTGTATATTCGTGATCCTTTGCATTCCTTAAATAAATAAAAATAGTACAGGAAAAATAGGTACAAACGTACCGATCAAAATTGCATTCAAATCTACGGTTCAATTTTCCCAGACTTGTTTATAAAAGAAAGAATAACCTAACCGCCTACTTTTATGTAACATCCTATCTTAAGGTACAATTCCAGCCCTAATAATGCGCGTACAGCTTTATAGGCATGATACAGGCGAGTGGAGTAAAGTTGCCATGTTAGGGGATTATCGGGACTTTGGCGCGCCTTGCCTCGCCCGGGGTAAACATTCTTTATTTCTCCTTCTTTTCTATTTTCATTAAATGGAAGATGGCGAAAACACAACCTCGTCTGCTGAAAGACTGGATTAATCCGGAGGTTCTTTTCTTTCGAGTTAATTTAAATCAACGTCCTGCAAAGAATTTGTAAAAAAACAATCTTCAGATTATTTTTTAGGGATACTACTTTTATTAATTGTTATTGTGCATAATTCGTGGAACTCCATTTTATTATTTTTTTCATTTCAAATAAAAAACAAATTTAATAATTCTATTATTAAGTGCTGCAATTATTTTAGTTTTTTTTATTTATTAACATGACAGCTGTTTCGGCGTTCAAAGCCATTTTCGAACTGCGGTTAGGCCACACTATGATGACTTACTTATCTGAAATTTTCGATGATAATTATTTAAATTTAAAAATATTTATAATTATTTACAATATCGTAAAATTTTAAAAGTTAAAAAAATGTATTTAATTTAGTATAGGTATGTCCTAACTGGCTGTTCGTATGACCCGACTGTTAACAATAAGTAGCAACGCTAATATTTTAATGTAATAAATACAGGTGTTTTATCAGTTCTATAATTGATTGTACGAGTAATTGAACCCCTTTCAGGGGGCACCCCTAAGTGTCATTGTGGAAGGAACACAAATTGTATATTTTTTACGACGGGAACAAAATGTTGTTTTAACCTTTCCTTGCCGGTGTTGTCGACTGACTTGATACGTCTCTAATTATTTCAATGTCTCTGTAAATTTACTAAACACAGAGGTCTTATTTTGGTATTCCTCCGCTATACATAATATGACATATTTTCAAGAAAACCATAGACAAAATATTCAAAACAGTTTGCTAAAAACTCTCAATAGAGGTATCAATCTCGCCTATTGTAGCAGATTATGTACTCGTATAACTATAAATGTCTTATAGTTATGCTATTTCTTTGTAGCTGTTATTATAAATGTATTTTTTTTTGTTAGGCTCTTATATAAAAAAAAGTATCATAAATTATTGTAACATATTAATTTATTTTTTTACTTCATATTTACACTTTTTAAACTTTGTATTTAAAATTAAGTATGTTTTATACATTTCCTTGTGAATTTTTAAGCTTTTTTATTCATTTGTAAATCTATATAATTATTTTTTATTATTACCCGTCTCAGAACAGGCATCGTCTAGTGAGACGGGTAAAGTACATATAATAGTTTAAATTTTTTTTTTAATGAAAATCAAATTTAATAATATTGTTATTAAGTTCTCCTAGTATTTTTACTTTTTATTATTTTGTCAGCTGTTTCAGCGATTAAAGCCATTTTAAAACTGTTTGAACAGTTTGACTAGCTTACTTAGCTGTCACAATAATAAAAACTAAAAATACTCACAGAATTTAATAATAACATTATTAAATCTGTTTTACATTAAATTTAAAATAAAATTAAATGGAGTTATACGAATTAAACACAAAAACGATTAATAAATTTAATCCTATTGAACGCCCAGGTTGGCGTCAATGAAATGTATTGTATGTCATATATTGCGTAAAAAAAAGATAACCCAAATGTAACCAATATCCTGAAGAAGTATGTATATTATATTCCTGTTATTTTTGATGAAATAAATAAATATCAAACATATCGAACGGAACAGAACTTTTCTTATTGTTGAAAAATCATGCGTTGCTAACTTATCGAACGGCGTGGTAGTGAGCGAGGGGGGTGCCGCGATACACAGTCTTCAGTAGTAGCCGACGATCTGCCGGCAGTAATAGATGCATCATACGTTTTATGCGTGACCTTTTTTTCCTCATTTTTAGCACTTATTCGCAATATTTTACTACTCAATATATATGTACACATGAACTATTAATAAAATCACTTGCATAAGTAATAAATGAAAACCATTCATTTTAATCAAAAAAACTAGAAATGTGTACAATGCACACTGAGTGCACAGCACCGGAGTTTGCAGAAACGTGGGGCTTGTAGCTATAATCATTTTTTTTTCAATCCAATCGAACGTAGGACAAAAATCATCTTTGATATGAAAGCCATTTTCCTTCCATTCACGAATAAGGTGGACTGGTCATCGTTAATATATTAGGTTAAGGGAATTCACTACCAAAAATTCAAACCAAATCACGCACACCTTATGCAGATGGCGAAAAGGTTGAAATTCCTGCTTAAAACCAGCCGCATGTGTCGATTTACGAAAAAAAAAATATCACCAAAATGTTCGTTTTATTTTATTAAGCTCAGGCATAAATATTTTAAATTTTTTCTGCCATAACAAAATTTAAAAAATTGACCACAATAAAACAATATGACAATATAGGAAAAAAGTATGAGATTTTGAACTTTAAATATTTTTTTTAGGTCTAAAACCTTTTTTTTCTTGGCTTATAAAAATGTCCAATTGGGTGTGTTCTACTTCCAGTATTTAATTAAATCGTCTCTAGGCAATCAAATTTTCAAACAAAAAACACATGGATTTGCATTACTTTGTAATGCCTCGCCTTTTAAATAAATCTATTTGCAAAACAAAAATAACACAATTATGTTTATTATAAAAAATATACTCTCATCAAATTTGGTCAGACTCCACTCGCCGAAAAAAAGGCAAATTTATTTCTTTCATTACGCTTTGTCTGGCATTTATTTATAAATTCAGTTTTTCATTTAAAGCAATTCCAGGAAGAAATGGAAACCCTCTTATTTTACGCAAGAATCAGTCCGCACAATCGCAGTAAAAAGTACAAAAATCCCTTTGTTGCTGTTAGCGGTGTGTTTCAGAAAAATATTATCGAACAAATTTATCTCTGTGCGGAACAGTGTCGCCTTTTGTGTCCCGCAACCGAATTCCACAGATCGTGAAATTCCTAAATAAATCTTTGGAATTACAATTTCTAGTTCTTAAGTTGAGTTTGTATACGAATTCG
The DNA here is from genome assembly GCA_022606495.2 of Halesus radiatus. NCBI lineage: Eukaryota > Metazoa > Arthropoda > Insecta > Trichoptera > Limnephilidae > Halesus > Halesus radiatus. The sequence goes on from JAHDVE020001213.1 coordinate 40,633, forward strand.
CGAATTCCCCACCATATTGCTTTAATAGGGGAGCGCAAACTGCGGTACACGTGTCTTTAGTAGCTTTTTTTATTTTTTTTTATATAAATACAGCGTAACAGTCCTAACCACTGACGTCCGAATTAATAGACTAGGACTATGTACCACTTCGACGGCTGGAGGCAACAAAGATTACGTGACACCCATTTTGGCATCAGCCTAGTTCATTACATCTACGTGTGTCACGTGATTTTGACTGCGGTAAGCAAATTACAGAACAATTGTAAAAAGGGTAAAACTAAATACTCTAACAAAATATTAGGTTTTTGTAAACAACCCACCCTTTTATACTTTTTGATGCTTTAATTAAAGTAGCGACAGGCCTAGCTCGCCCCCGCCCCCATTATTTTGTTTTCTTCTCCTTGCGTGTTAGGACATTTCTATATATTATTCTCTGTGATCTCAAAAGTCCGGAGCAAGTGAAATTATTTATGTATTTATTATATTTTATACGTCCTTTAGGAGCTTCTACGTATTTTAGTATAAATTGAAGAATAGATCGTATTAAAAAAATACAACAACAAAATGTAATGTTTTGAAGCCGATGCGTGTGGTGAGGGGAGAAAATGAGGAAGGAAAAGTTGGAAAATATCTTGCTATTCAGATCTGATAAAAAAAACGGTTAATTTAATTTCATGCAACGATTCGATTCGTTTAATCATACATACCTAAAATCATAATCATAATATTGTGGTTTTTTGAGTCATTTTATCATTCTTCACAATGTAAAACAACTAAAAAATGAAGACGCAACTAATAAATTATTTTAAAAGTATTCGTTATTAAAAATAAAAATTATTAATCATAGACTTATATAAAAAGTCAACAGATGTCCCATATAATAAAAATTAGGTAGGTATATCCGAGACACTATCAAACTATTACAAATAATTTCGAGTAGAATCTTTTAGTCGTAAAAAAGTAGCAACTAAAAATATATGGAAATTAATTGAAGATGATATTAGAAATCGAGGTATGATACCGACAAAAACAATCGGACATATTGGGGTAGCCTTAGATCAGAGGATTAGAGCTTAAGGTCCTGGATAGACCATGAGGTCCTAAGTTCGAGTCTCTGCTGCTACCGTTATTTTTTTATGTGTCTTTTCGGTTTCATGTTTCATTTTAAAAGTCAGCATTATCTTCAAATAAATTAATTAATTAAATTATCCTTGTTTGTACACCCCTGACTTCAGGCTGCTTCAAGTCTGGCAGCACGCAACGTAGTGCCGGAAAGTATCGATTAACCCACCCCGAATGGCCGCCCTTTCCTCCTCCCACCAAGGTGGCATGGCAGCCAGGTGGGAGAGAGGGAGTGGGGAGGGGGTGTAGCACCCACTGGCAGTCCTAGGCGGGTTGAAACCACCCCCTCCCTCTTCTCAGAAAAGTAGGTAATCATTTTAAATGTCGCTGGCTCTGTTGTGTTCAGCCGATATTCAGTTTTTCTTGTAATTTATTGTACTTTTACCGAAGTAGGAAATTAGTTCCGATTAATTTGGTCCGAGAACACAGTGGGTTATTATAACAATAGAAAAATGCAATTCAAATGGGTTTTTTTATTATTTTGTTGCGTGTTCGATCGACCGCTCTGCGGGTTTCCCTTTCACAAAATGATTTAAGTACCCATTCCACAAGATTGAACTGCAAATTATTACACACCATGACAACGCATTAATATTGTTTAATTCCATTATACCACTGCTTCAATTGGGGTGCAAAATGTAGATATATATTTTTTTGTGAAATACAGTTCTTCCAATATCACTTATTTTAATTTTTTATTGTATAATATTAATTTCATTCAATGGAAAATTGTAATAATAATAATAATAAGAGTAAATTTCTATGGCCCAGTTTTGTGAAGGTTCACCTCAAGTGCGCTTTCTACTAACTAACCTAACGTATATAATTGTAAAATAACAGATATACTATATCTGTTACTGTAATATATATATACATGCAAATTAAAACTATGACATAAAATATTCATGAGCAGGTATTATAATAAAACAATTTAGAAACTAAGGGTGTAAATAATCAATTATCATGTAGGTACAAATAACAACAGATCAAGATAAAATTACATAATATTATATACATGGTTTTTCACTGGATACTAAGAGAATTAAATAACTAGGGGAGAACTTGTACCCGTTAAGCCACTGCAAATAGCTTGTCAGAATGAGTTTAGTTCAACAATATTATATAATACAACAATAAATAACAATTATCATACAAATGTAGCGCGATAATAGAACAATATAGGTGCATGCATGTTGTGATCAATATACACAAAAATATATGGAAACAGCATAACAGCTTTGTTATACAGATACCAGACTCCAATTACACAATATCGGTTTAAATAATATTAAAAAAAATGTCAATATATCAGCAAGTATTAAACATATTGAGAAATAAAAAAGTAGTACAGTTTTGTTACGGTGAGGATAGACTTTATATAATAGTAGTACTTAAATAATTTTAAAGATACCTATAGCTATTAAGGAGGTATACAATCAAGGAGACCGTCATATTTGTTCAATAAACAATGTAAGAAAAAGCAAAATAGCGTAAATACACAGATGTCAAAGAGCTATTCAATTAAGGAGACCGTCATATTTGTTATTTCACTAACATATGAAATCATCAATAACATATCACAAAAATCATATTATCATACATTAAGTACATCGATCACTTCACAACCACAAGCTCGTGTTAAAGTTAAACGAAACTTGATACGCGCCAACAGATGGCGTTAATTAAAATATTTAAAAAAAAATATATTAAAATTTTGCACGAAATAATTTTAAATATTTTGATTTTTGTTGGTGGGTGTACATACGGAATATGAAATGGAATAAATTTTTATTGTAAGTTTAAAGGTCAATTCCCTCAATAAAGTTATAAAAGTAGTTTATATGGTAGTATTACAATAATATATAGATTTTTTTATAAGTTTCTTGACGGACTTGAGCTTTAGACCTACAATAATATTTTTCCCAATTCGTATTCCGTGTGTACACTCGCAAACAAATTATTCATTTAAATATTTAAAAGCATTACGCGTTAAAAGCGTTTTAATATAAAATATATGAATTTGTTTTTCTTAAACAATAATTTTATAAGAAATGTGTATCATAGTTTAATAGTATACTGCCATGAAGAAGCTACAGTGGTAGCGAAACCCAGTTGGCACGAAGTTACCGCTTCATATGAAAATATAAAAAAAAATTATTGCCGTTTTGAATTCAGTGTATTTTAAGTAAAGATTGTCTACCTCAGAAGAAAGGTAGTTCTGTTGGGAGTGTAATCATTTCCCCCAAAGGCATGATCTTTGGTAGGTCGGTCCTGACTCCTGGAAAAATAAAAAGCCTCTGCTGCCTAGCTCTGCTGAAGTTATCGCGGACATAAAGCGTAATACGTTCCAGAACATCAGGATTTCAAATGTGGCCATTGAGCAGCTTATGTGCTACTAGCACCATTTCAACTTTTCTTTTAATATCTAGACGTTCTAGTAGTCCTAGTATTTCAGCAAAAATCTGAAGGATACAACAGAGGATATTATCTGAAGTCTCGCGTATAGAGAAGGCCGTTGTTTACTGAGGATTTGGTGACAAAAGAAGAATGAATTATACATAACTTTGGCATTTTAAACCATAGAAAGGTTCAATAATGACTTGAATTTGGGAAATTGTCTATTTTTGGCTGCGTTTGCTGCACTGAATTAAGAACTGATATTTACTTATTATAATGGTATAAATTGCGCATAAATTAAACTGATTGAAACAAAGAATAACATTGGATGAAAAATCAACTAATGCAGAGTACTTCATTAGCTATTTTTTTTTTAAATATTATTTTATAATCTAGAGAATTTATGGAAAAAAGCTGAAGAACTTTCGACCGTCCTAGAATCATCAGCGACAACAACGAAGATCTGAAGTCAACGCTGAACGAACTTTAAGAACACAGTTTACAATTCTTTGAAATAAAAATAAATAAAAGCCCTACAGTAGCAATAGGCAGCCCGCTTACTGGGTAGAGACGATTATCTCCACATTTATGCACCTCTAACCACATTTGACACGGGAAGAGGGAGAAATGTTTCCTGGCACTGTACACAAAAAAAAAAAACAATACAAAAAATTACTATGTTTATTATTATTTAATAACCGAAATTCCCTGACAAATTCAATGCATTTATCCTTATCGTTAGAAAAAAAAAAAAAAAACATCAAAAGAAATCACAGAACTAAATTTCTTTCACATTTTTTTACTCCAAATAAGGTCAGGAATCACTGGTTGAAGTTTGCCACATCCCTTAACATCTGTATATTATATACGAGTATAATTTTAACAAAATATTTTGTTTCCCGCACACTTCTATCATATATATATATTTTACATTCAGCTATTTCGTTCAAGAATGCAATGTTTGTTTCCGTTGAAATAATACAATTCGAAATACCCATTGTGCTATTTCGTTGCGTGTTCAATCGACCCCTCTGTGGCTTTCTCCTAACAAAATGATTTAAGCACTCATTCCACAAGATTGAACTGCAAATTACAACACACGATGAGAACGCATTTATTGTTTCAATTCATTAAACCACTTCATTTAGGGTGCATTACGTAATCATTATTTACCTAACTTAATTTGAAAGTTAAATCACGACGTTTTTTGAAATAGTACCGATTAATTATGTTTTAACAATTATAATACGACATAATCGAACAAATGACAAATAACACAACTTTTTAACACAAAAAATTATTCTTTATTAGCATTTATTTATTTTCAACTAGCTTATATGTACCCGGCCTTGCTCGGGATGATATATACTCGTATATGTAAATTTATTAAAGTTATTAAGTGAATTTTTGCAAACAAACCTTCTTCTTTTGAATATGTAATCTGTGACTTACCAGAGTGGTATATCTATGGACTAACCTCAATACAACTTGGCGGGTTCAATGTTTTTATACTAATTTTAAAACGTTATAGCAACAGTTTTTACATATTGGATTTCATTCAAATGACTCTTTAAACCTTCCCGGCACTAATAAAAACAAATTTTCAACGAAACCGGTCCAGTAGAAAAATTTTTGCATTTCCGATTTTAATATAAATTTTAACAACATTATATAAAAAAATTAACTTAAAATAATGCTTTATTTCCCATGAACCTAAAAGGCGACAATTACAAAACAAAGAACCCAACAAAATGAATTAGGAAGTTACCGCGTCCACCTAAATTCATTAATGATAAAAGTTTTGTTTATCGCAGATACGACATCAACAATAATAACAGGTGCTCCCTATCTTGTTTCTTGTTATTCTGAAAGAGGACAGGCCGTGTGGGAACCTGCCCTCTCTCCCTGACCTCTCCCTACACCCTCCAAACCTTCTCTCTGATATCTCCCTACTCTCTCTCGTTTTCAGGGTACAACTGAAGTAGATTACTAATGAGTATGAGCGATCACAAACCTCCCTTTGAAGAAATGTGATCAATAAGCAAAAGGTAATTAATTGTGCAATCGTTAATTAACTACGTCAATGACTCTTCCCACAAGTAAACCTACCTAGAGTTGTAGATAGTTACTTTCAGTATCGCTCTGGTGAAAGATCATAATTCGAATCAACAAACAAGTGACAGAGCAAAACTTAAGATTATCTATCCAGATTTGTAGATACTTAAACTGTCGCCCTGGTGAAAGACCGGCATTTAGAATCGATACGTTACTTGAAATGAATTAAGCCATGCTTAATTGCCAGATCCGAATAGACATATTCATCCCATCCTTCCTCACTCCATCTCCTTCATTCCCCATTCCCCTTAGCCTCGCAATTGTGAATATCGTAGTCTCATTGGCTTCGAACAGTCCGAAGTAGTTTAATCGTGTTGGTATTTATGTTTAAAAGAACAATACCATAAGGACAAATCAAATGTTTTTCTGTTATTACAAAAAACTCATATGGCAATTTTTCGTCGAAATATTGAAAATTCTTTAATATTTTCATATATTTGTCATTGTCGTCGAAAAATTTAATTCGTGTCTAAAATTTGATCTGTGCTGGGGATGGTGTGATGATTTTTCATGAACTTCAACGTAAGTAATTAATCCGAAAACTAAGATAAAACTGACGTATCAGAATATATATACATTAATGCCACAGATACAACACGTTGAGATCAGAAGCAGTTATTTGTTTTTCATCTTGACATCGGTGAGATGTGAATTTTGAGTCGACGTTCAATATCATCCATTCAACCCTATGGACTGAGTTTTTTATGCTTCAACTTAAGGGGATCCACTTCCAAAAATTCAAGCGAAATAACGCACTCCTTACGCAGGTGGCGAAACGGATAAAATTCCCGCTTAACATCGGCCGCATGTTCCGATATACGCAAAAAAAATATCACCAAAATGCGTTGTTAATTTTATTTTGTAAAGCTCAGACATAATGATTAAAATATTTTTACGTCATATTGTAAAAACTTAATTTGCCACATTGGAAAAAATGACAATATTTGAAAAGGGATCGTTAATAGGAGATTTTGTACTATTTTTGTTCTAGATCTGATGCTTTATTTTTTTCTATGCTTATAAAAAGACTCACAAAAAAAAATCCCGGATTAACAAAAGGTGTGTTCTATTTGCAGTATTTAATTAAATCATCTATGATATTTCTAAGCCGTCAAATTTTCAAATTGAGAACACATGATTTTGCATTACTTCCAATAGCATCGCCACTAGGGTGGTCCAAATTTTTTATTTTATTATTTTTCATCTGACCGCTCCGTGAATTTGTTACATGTATTCATAGTAATAACATAGTAAAATTTCAGCGAGATGGCTCAAGTAAAAAGGTGTGCTCAATCGAGTGTTGTTTTTGAAATTTTTGTGTAAAATGCTTAATTTGTACTTTTTAATATATTATAATAAAACTAATATAAAACTTTTTTCCACTTAATTTTATTTGACTGTAACTGTGACTGTTTGGTTCAGCCTGTCAAGACCATCTTCAGGCTTATATACACAAATATGGGGGAGGGTAAGAGGGGTGGTCTACAAGGATTTTATTCGAATATGTGGGTTTTCTTACAATTGTTACTAAGTGGTCTTTGGCAGTCTAATTTCTAATTATTTTGGTTTTTTCCAGTAGGCATAATTACCTCGGGCTTGTAGCTTTACTTCAATATTGTTTGGGAAAAACCTTACAAGTATCATGCATTATTAAATTAAATACATGATTTTTTTGAACAAACCTCCTACGAAGATACATTGGCGCGCTCTAGGTCCGATTCATCATGCTCGATGGATGGCGAAATTGCTGTATGTTTTGAAGATTTTTCTCTTTAGAACTAATTTACAAGCATTTAAACTAACCAAGAGAGAAGAAAAACAAATTGTTCGATTTGTTAGTTTTGGTGTGCTCATTTACACCAAAGTTTGGATCGAAGCGCCTTTGGCAGCAGATGCGCCAGTAAATGACTTACTACTTTGGAAGAGCTTAAAATTGTACGAATTCATGATTCCGAAATCAGTATAGCAGCTAGGGATGTCTTAGAGCGTCACTTATGGTATTTGTCAGATGAACTACTTGCATTTGCCTTGTTTTCTGACAAGCTGTCTGATGCTGAGAAACAGGCCATTGTTCAAAAAAATAAATTCTGATGTCGGTAATCGTTCAGTACGAGGTGACTCTGCTAAGCTTTCCTCAGAGGTTACATTAGATGCTTTTGCAACACAAAGAACGTTGAAAACACTCTTAGTTCTTGAAATCAAGGACTCTTTCTTGCAATTACCTCTAATCCCTTAGACTTGGAATGACAATGTTGATTACCTTCAAGGCAAAAGCTGCGTCACAAATTTGCGTGTTGTTAATGATACAGCGGAGAGAGGAGTTAAACTGTTTGAAGATTACAACACGTTACTCACTAAGACTGAGGAAGAAAAGCAATTTTTACTTCACATCGTTGAACAAAACAGAAAAATCGTTTCCACTGAAACATCCAAAAAGGAGTTAACAAACATAGTTTTGAAAGATTGTGACTACTATTATGTTAAGTATTACTTTGTTACAAAATTTTATTCATATTTAAATAATTTGTATGCTTATTTGATTAAAATACTTGTAATATTAATAAACCTTAAATTACGTGTTTTATTTAAAATCCTGAAATTTTGTCAAAAACTTATAATTCGATGAGCACCGCCTTGTATATAAGATAAGGGGCTGAAATTTTTAACACATCATAGGAATGGTAGGTGTAACAAATCAAGGGTACGGCTACACCTATATTTGATTATTTTTTTTACTATATAGGCCTGGACCACCTTAATCGCCACCCATTACTGTCTTAAACTAATGTTTTTTTTAAGATATGAAATGGTTTGAAGGATAAACTTGAGATTCGTAACATGCGAATTATACAAGCAAAAATACATATTTATTCTTATGTTGTGTTTGCACCCAATGGTGTCTTTCCTCCAAAATACATCCGTACGCAGCCATTACTTCACAGTCGTGAGCCGATTTGACGTAATTTTAAGAATTTACGTGTACGCTTTTTGGTTATATTTTCGAATTTTTATTTAGATGAGTTTCTTTGTCAAGAAAAACGTTGGCATTTTTGTTTTTTTTTTTTACGCAGATTTAACTTCCGAGGCAAATTTTATTTATTTATTTTTATTCTACACTGTAATTCGATTATGATATAAGAAATATTTCATTATAATTATGTATAGTTGGTGTTGTGATCAATAAAAGTTATGTGTGCTGTAAATTATTTATATATATACGAGTATATGATGAAGTATAGTAAAAATTTCATTAGGAAGACAAAAATACAGATTTTATTCAATATAAATGTTATTGCGTTACATTTTTTCAGTTTGACGGCGTCCATGGTCGAGGGGTAAGGCTCTCGACTACGAATCTGAAGGTCGCGGGTTCAAATCCCGACGTGCGCAAGTAAATTTTATTTAATTAATTTGTGTTGTTTCACAATTAAATAATTAAAAATAATATATGTTATATTTGCGCACGTTCCAGAGTGGAAGATACTCTCAGTATCGCCCTGGTGAAAGACCACCATTCAGAATTGAAACGTTGCTTGAAAGGCTTTTAGCCGTGTTTGGTGACCAGATCTGAATAGCCAGGTATTTCCCCACCTTCCTCTACCCCTTCTCGTTTCCCCAATACCTTCAGCCTCACAACATTACGTTTGATTATATGTCCTGGTGTATTATCTGTGGGTTGTTTCAATGATGTGGGCATGTGAGTGTAAAGTTTAAGTGCGTTGCACTTGTCTTGGTCCGTGGGTGGTTGATTGTAATGGAATATTAAGGGCGTAGTTAGTTGAATATCTCCTATATTATTGGGATTGTAAAGAATATGGAGATTAGATAGGAAGGAGATGAAGGATTGCAGATTCAGCGTAAAGTTTTATAATTATTATATTTATATAGTTACGTATAAAAACTATTGAAATTCGTAAAGAATGCAAGGCTGATGTAAGCGTAATGAGTAAGATTAAAAAAGGGACCCTTTGATGGTTTGGACATGTGGAGCGAATGATCGAAGAAAGGAGTGTAAGAAGAATGTATGACGCGAATGTGAATGGAAGAAGAAGCCGGGGACGCCCGAGGAAGACTTGGAACGATCAAGTGAATCAAATACTTGAGTAGGGCCATGTCAGAAGTCGGAATAATAGAAGAGAATGTATGAGACGATGTATGAAAGTAAATGAAGCAAGAAGTATATGCCAAGATCAATTTTTTTGACGGTCAGTCCTCTCTGCCTACCCCTGCGGAGAAACGGCATGATGGTTAGTTAGTTAGTTAGTTAGTTATAAAAACTTGAAAACTTCAACAGGGTCTGAAAAGTATGATAGTTAAAGAATAATCTAATTATTAGCTTTGATGCTTTTACTATTCTATCTATACGAATATTACTAGCACTTCCCAAATCAAAAAGTTGTTTTCCACTACATCTAGCTTTTCTTTTCAATATAAAATTAATTAATTCACACGACACAAACAAAATGACACATTTAAATAAGTCAATAACATTCACTTCATTACAAATCAATTAAGAAAACATTTTCATTTAATGCGGGGAAAACATATTTTAAATATAAGCACCTTTCACAATGGAATAACTAATTCAGTTTTACCGGTAATAAATCATTTTAATCACCGTCCAAATTAAAATTAGGTGGGAGTAAATAGAATCATATAAGTAAGTCGTCGCAATGGGGCCTAACCACAGTTTGTAAATAGCGTTGAAAGCCGAAACAGCTACCACAATCATAATAACCGAAATACTTGCAGAGCAATATTAAATTTGATTTATATTAAATTACAAAATATATATTAATTAAATTACAAAATATATATTAATTAAATTGAGTTAATAATAATAATAATAATAATCGGATGATTTTTATAGCGCCGTTTTTGTGAAAAATCACCTCAAGGGCGCTGTACAAATCTTACTTCTTATTCTTACATTATTCCTATATTAAATCTGACTTTTTTTTTGTCACTCTATCATTACACATTATTTATAGACCATATAAAGAGATGCAGTTAGATTATCAAAATTAAATACGGCTTGGTCTAAGTTTCCATACATGTTTAATTGAAAAAAAAGAAAGAAGCTAACTGTATTTATTCCTTACGATATATTGAAAGGCGCTAATACAAATGATAGGTGTTATGTGAAGTAGGGCGGCGGGTGAGGACTGGGGCCGGGGGTACTGATCCTTTCTTCCAATCTTCTTTGTCTTTGTTGGTGACGGGACTCTTGGTGTTGGTCTGCCCGTACGCCAGGTGGCGCTCGTCGGCCGGCTTCAGGATCTGGAAAGAGCACATCAGCGTGTCGTCTATTTCTCGCCCCAGCCGGTGGTATCCTTGTCGGACCACAGCAGGTCGCAGAGCAGCCTTATCGGGCACGTCTGTGGGCCGCATGATGCACCGGATCTGCTCTGTAGACTGGAGGTCAGAACTCAGGTCGCCGTGACAGCAGAAGATCTTCTCGTCAAATGTTTTTATTTCCTATTGCGCCTTTCTCGGCAGCCACGAAATGTAATTTTGCGGATTGCGGCTGTGGTACAACGTTCAAGGTTATACATCTTTGCAGCTATTAAAGGCTCCAAAATAACACATTCACCATTAAGTTTGAGTTTGAGTTGTCTAGCTCGGTCGTATACGATATTGTTTACAATCACCATAGTTCAAAGAATAACATCGTAAATCATTCACTTTGGGATACTTTTAACAGGCAAAGGTCTTTTAACAAGCACATGTGTCGAACGCCTTCGATCGACCGATTCTTTTGGGTTAATTTAGACCAACGTGACAGATTTGAACTTAAAATATTTGGGTTTTTATTTTATTTTTTATTATAAACTTGATTTAAGCCCGAAACGACCACACTAAAATTATATGATTTTTATAAATGTAACCTAAAAATTATTGCGGTTATTTTATGCTATTTTTACACCGGGAAAATTAATAACTTCCCAATATTTCCAAGATAAATCAAGAGCGACTATAAAACGCAGCCGGCAGCCACGGGGCTAGAGCCTAGACTAAAGTTCTACGAATTAAACACAAACAAATTATAACGACTAGCTTTACCTATACATAAGAACATACGTGTTTTTATGTGATTGATAAGATATAAATTTTTATGGTTTGTACAAAAATCATTACAAGTTTCATAGTAACTTTCCGATGAACTTAAACGTAAATAGACTTTACTATCAAAAAATAATTTCAATTAAATAAAAATAGCACTGTTTAAAAACATATCAAACCATTAGATAAATGGTCATCAAAGACATTACAAAAACAAGTATCAGCAATTTATAATAAACTTATAGTTATAATTAATAGACCAATCGGATATTCTGTATACTTCTTGCAAATGATATAATATATTGCAGTCATAAACCATGACATCCTTGGGTTATATTTGGGAGCTTTTCTTAGTAGGAAATCTGTTCAAATCTTCAATATAATTAATACGGACTTCAGAGGATGAAATTCAATACCTCATGTACTCGTAGTATTCAATATTGTATTTACTTAAAATAATGGTAGTAGTCTATCATTCATACATGATTACATATTGTGAATATAAAAATAAAAATTAAACATTCAGATCCTGAGAAAAATATTATTATAAAGTTCAGTTTACTCAAAAAAATTTACGAAGAATCTGTAAAAAAATGAATTGTATTCTAAAACTTGAGCCTAGAAACGGTATAAATGTTAATTGCATTCTAAATTTGAAAATATGTTGAATCTGTAAAAATGTTAATCGCATTCTAAATTTTAAAATAAGAACACGTAAAAATGAACTTAAATTTTCAAATTAATGCTATTTTATAGAGGAATACGGTATATGGGTATGAACTTTTGAAACTTCGAATTAGAATGTTATTTGTATTCTAAATTTGAATATAATTGATACTTTATACTTCCATACCTAAACGTGTTTCATATTATTGATGTACGTGAAAACACCCGTGAACTAGAATAAACCTTTGCACGCAGGAGTTTGGGGTTATTGGGTGTTTTTTGGGGTTATTTGAGGTTATTTAGGGTGGGTCGAGTATTATTTAGGGTGGTTCGTGGGTGTTACGAGTGTATTAGGGTGGCTCGCGGTAGGCTTTAATTATTTCATAACTGTCATTAAAATGTTGACATACTTATGTCGGGATTTTAAAGCGGTGGACATATGAGTTTGTGCCGGGGGACTGTTAGAGTCTATTATAGACGCGATGAGTTCCAATTAAATTAATGCTGATTGCATTGTTAATACGGATTTCCTTGCAGAGGGGTTGTGATTATAAACTGTTTGAAAATCTGAAATGAGAAGTAAAGGGAATATTAAGGTACCGGGGTAGTCAGATCTGGTTATTAAACGTATTTTAAACCATTCCATACAGTCATTAGTGAATAAATCATTTTCCCGTTCGTCCGTTCTCCGTTTTTACACCATCAAAGCGTTACTTTTCTAATCTTATTCAAAGAACATGGCTTTACTATATTAAATTATTTGCCATTTTTACTAAGTAGGTACTCGTACCTACGAACAAATTAAACTCAAAGAGTTTTCTTGAAAAGTAATTTAAAAATAGTTTTATTTTCCGCCCAACATATCACAATAAATTATGAGTACCGCACAAGAGTCCCAACTGCTCGCAACCGTCTGAAGCCAGTGAGACTATGCCATACCCCAACTGGGGATGAAGGAGATGTGCAAGAGGAAGGTGGGGAAGTACCTGACTCTTCAGATCTGGTCACCAAACACGGCTAAAGTCATTTCAAGCAACGTTTCGATTCTGAATGGTGGTATTTCACCAGGGAGATATTGAAAGTATCTACCAATCTGTCTTACTTTTAGCAGTAGGCTTAGGCGTCAGGAAATTTGCATAGCTTTTCTGTCTTTAATTTCTAAGTGAATACATTTATTTTTAGAACCGAACATCTTATCAGCGATGATTTCTCTCAAAAATAGGCCGGGCCATTGTTCAAAGTTTCAATTTGAAAAAATCTTTTATAAAAATATGAGGTCGGGTAGTAACTACTAGACCTATATAAAAAATAGGTTATTCGTGGGTAAGTACTGAATATTCAAATACATTTTCATGCAAAATACAAGAATTGTACAAAAGTCAAAATGTTTGACAAAACATTCGCCATCTAGCGGCGGTCTATTCGCCCTAAAAGCACACATTACCATTACAAGCCCGACGCCGCTATCGATTTTTCACCGTATAAAAGCTCGGCAATTTCTTAAGTCATCGACCCGACTCATGGCATACAAAAACTCTACTTAACCTGATCGTGCCGGGCACAAGCTGTTACTGTCGAACCCTTACCTGTGTAAGCAGGGGTGCGAACTTTGAAAGGTGTACAACCTTTTCAAAATAGCAATAGCTAACTTGTATTCCTTCAACGAAAACGTCACTGACTGAATGGCTAATGAGTAAATATTTGATTTATTCGATTATACGTCCATCTGGACTTTTGCATCGATTTTAGAACATAATATAAAGAACTATCGAAAATTACAAGTACATAGAGATTCTAAAACATAAAGTAATGAACAATCTTTTTCAAACGTTTAACAGTGACATAAAATAGAAAAACAAAACAATATTATTACACAAATCATTAACGCTACATTATCCAAACTACATATCGTAGGATTCATCAATGTGCGGCTATAGATGACGCTTTACTGTATAAATGAAGTCAGCAAATACATCAACAACACCTCCAAATCTGTTGCCCAGATCATGCATCCTATTGGTTAATGAATGAGGCTGTTAGTTGGTTGTGTAAGGGTTGCCGAAAAATGTTACAGCTTGTCTTGTGTTCCTCGTCGGTACATTTAATTTAATAGTGGCGAGGATGGCAGGGCTGTCAATTAGGATAAGATCCTGAGGAAATTGGAGACCTTATAAAATACAATTTCCTGTTATTTCTGTATAACTACATAGTACTGTCCTGCATTTTGTTTTAAATATTTTAATTTACATACATTTATTAATTAAACTTTTTGTTAATTTTTTATTTTTTTATTTAGAGATTTTATACTACTTTATCGAAGAAAGCAATCACTTGGTGGCTTGACATTATAATTTAAATGTTTTTGTTTTAAGTCACATTATTTTATTTATATATGTATTTCTGCATTCGACCGGTTTCGGTTGAACTCAACCTTCTTCGGGAAAGTACACATATAAACAGTTTATATGTGTACAATCCACCAGACCCGTAAAGACCGTGTTGTTACATTGTTTTTTTTTTTTAAATCATATTTATTAAATGCGGGTTCTTTTAACAATTTATTCAGGGGTTTAACCATATACACAATTCTACATATTCAGAAATGTTTATTTCTGTTATTTTTTAAATTTATTTCGTCAGCAAACAATTCTAGTCTACCATTATAGGAAAGTTCCATTCCCCCTTGGAATTTTATCCAACCATTTCGAACACTCCACAAACCGGCCAAACGATTGGCAAACCAAAACTCGATCAAATGCCAGGTTTGTTATTACACGAAATGTTCCCAGGAAAGTCAATATCGTCCGAACATTCGATGCAGGCTTTACTCTAAGCGTGAGTAATAGCAATTTTTAAGTTTAGGCCACTCAGGCATTTATTCACTTCAATGTAATGATTGCCCGGCGTTCTATGTAGGCAAAACGTCGCGTAATGTTAATATCCGTGTAAAAGAGCACTTAAGATGTCTAAATAATAATGGTTTCTCCGAATTTGCTAACCATCTCTTAGAAACAGACCACACATTCGATAAAAATACAGGCACTAGTTTCCTGCATAAAAATGTAACCGGCCTTCGACTAGATAACTTAGAAGCATTAGAAATAAGGAAAGCCAAAAACACTAATAGTAGACTAATAAATAATCAAATAAATTTAAATAAAAGTCCAATCTTTAAATTATTCCCAATAAACAAAGTACATTCCCTTCCCGGTCAGCAGGTACCTGCTGATCTCCCACCCTTGGCCCTTCACGAGCCTGTTTGTATCAATCTATAACACATGTGCATCTCAGTTCATTGTTTAGTAGTGTACTGCCCTGAAGAAGCTACGGTAGTAGCGAAACCCGGTCGGCTAAAGTATAAATAAAAGTGATGTAAAATAAAGTTATTGGTTTATTTTTTAAAAAGCAATTTTTAAATTATTAACCTTTCAAATGGATTTCGGTCATTTAGAAAATACTATAAACTGCGATACTTGAAGAAGCTCAAAGAGTTATTTTTCGAAATCTCGGAGCGTAAATAAAGGCAATCGTTAAATTGTTGAGTTTTCAAATTTATTGGATTTGTGATATTAAAAACTAGGTTTTTTTAAGCGCTCAAGAATCTCAATTGCTCCTAAACATTTGCAACCAGTAGGACTGTGCGATCCTCAGTGGCAGGCACAAAGTTTTTATTAAATAAATAAAACACGTTGTCATATACCACGAATATATTTTATTTTCACTAACCGGTTTCGCTTAACTCAAACTTCATCAGGGTAAATATAATAACTAAATTCAAATACAGAGTTATCGGTTATATATAGGTACAAAATACAATCGAATTAAATATATATATATATTACAAAAGAGAGACAAAACAAAATATTAGAGGAAGACACCAATAGAAAAACATTATGTGTTAGAGGGAGACATCCTTATATAAAAATATAACTGTGTAATGGGAATATAATGTCATTATGAATAGAATATAATGTCACAAAGTTTTTAATCAGGGTGAATAGAATAAATTTGTTTAATTGAATGACTAAGGTGCTGGCACTGCTGGCTACAGTCAATATTTGTTTTAATTTCCTACCACATCAAATATCCAAATAACCCTTCATTTATAATAACAATAATAATTGGATGATTAGTAAAAATCACCTCAAGGGCGCATGAATATTGCAGGCCAAACAATTGTATATATATTGTTTAATTATTTTTTTCCACCGCACAATTGCATGAAAGGACGCCAACATAATACGAGTATCTTAAATGCTTCGTTAATAAAGTTGAATTTATCAATAGAGGTACCAACAGATGGCACTGGTTGCTGGTTGTAATTTGCACCGATAGGCACGGCCTATTACGACACTAACACAAACGAGTCTTCTCTTAAATGTGCATTGCGCCCGCATACACATTTTTGTGTAGAATACCGTCAACATTTGAATATGAAATTTTTGCATACTTTGTTTCTGCTTTTGACACGTTATAGTAGGGCGACCGGTGGGGCGCGCGCGGTGGTGCGACACGTAAATGGAACTTGGCACGTATTTTTGAAAATACAGATTGATTACTTTTAATATTTAAAAAAAAATGTGAGCAAAGCAAAGAAGGGCAGTGCTTATGTACCTATGTGGAATGCACGCCTCTGGGCATCTCCATTTGCTGTATGTTGTAAGACTGAATATAGGAGAAGGGGAAGGGTCACACGGATGAAGCCATTTTAAACAATGTATCGATTCTGAATAGTGGTCTTTCCCCATGGCGACGCGAAGCTGGGAAAATCTACGGCTCCGTTAATACCTAATAAAGCTTAAAGTGTTAATTTACGATAACTGAAAGCGTCAGTAAAAGCAATCGCTGAATCATTGAGCTTTCAAATGGAGTTCGGTCATTACAAAACCATGAGGAAAAACAAGCATCGAGTGTCGTAATGAATTTTTCAATTTCATGAAGTAATCCATTGCCAGGATGGGATTTCCTTTCATCCGCTTAAAGACAATTTAAAATTCTAACAGTTTATTGATTGAATATCAAAAGGGTCATTTTACTAAATTCTGAATGACACCTTTTATGACCTATTCATTGTAATATTTTATTTTTACTTTTCATATTTAACCCAGAGGTTTTTTTCTTGATAGGGGATGGTATGTGGACCATATTTTTGAGGAAAAAGGGGTGAATCTAGAGATTTTGAAAAAAAAAACATTTTGTAAGAAGGAGGAAATACAGAAATCGGCAAATTATTCCGTGATGTACGACAATGAGGCAAGTGTTTATCTCAAGTGACCTGCCAGATAAGTATGGTCCTACATAATATTATCTGCCAGTACATTAACGTTAAAATTTTAAAGCGGCATCGCGTTAATTGGTCAAATGCATTTTACATGGAGTTTTTTTTATTATAGATTGATGAACTGATGAATGGAATTTGTTAGCTATAAGTTGCAAAAATAGATTTGTAAAAATACGTATTTTTACAGCGCCCTTGAGGCAATTTTTCACAAACACGGCGCTGTGAAAATCATCCAAATATTATTATTATTATTAACTGCTAGGAGAAGGACGAAATCAGACTAAATGCAGTAGAAATGAGATCTCTGAAGCTTACGTACATTAAACCACTGACGTCTGAATAAACAGACTTCCCTCAAGTACGATTTCAACGGCTGGAGTCAAAGATCACATGACACTCATTTTGGCATCAGCTCATTTCACTGCCGTCCACGTTTATGTCGCGTGATTTTTACTGCGGTAACCAAATTACAAAACATTTATAAAAAGGGTCAAACTAAATACTCTAACAAAATATTTGTTTTTTTGTAAACAAGCCGAAACAGTTATTAGTTGATGTTTTTTCTTAAATTGATGGCACGCCTAGCTCGCCCGCCTGCCTCTTTTATTTTGGTTTCTTCCCCTTGCGTATTGGGACATCTCTATGTTTATTTTCTCTGTTATTAAACCATCTTATGACCGAATTATAAGTGAGAATAAAATAAGCGTGTTAAACAAGTGTTTTTTAAATGTAGGAAGGATAAACGTAGGTAAAACAGTCTCAGGTGAAAAAATGACATGTGAGTGAATAGAAGAAGTCTGAGATGCCCTAAAAACACTTGGAAATTTATCATTCCATAAAAATACTGGTAGCTAGTAATGTCAGGAGCTGGAATAATAATATACAGAGCAGTGGCGTGCTGTCCATAAAGGCTGGAAAGCTGTGCCTACCTTGAAAATGGCTCGGGAGCATTTAATGATGATGTATTGCCTGAGATTTTTAAAAAGAAAGACAATTTGTAAGTAAAGATATTTTTCAAGGCCACAAAAATATTTATTTATTTTTTGACGCCTAGAAGGCTTTTACATGTTGAATAATTTATCACACAGTTACACAAAGGAGTAGAATAATATATTACATAAAATAGTAATATGCGTTTAAAAGAGGTAATTATGAATATACAATATAAGTATGTATTTACAGCGTTACATTACAACTGTACCATAGGTTGTATAAAAGAGTAATATGTGGTACATAATATAATAACATAAGTATAAAAGAAGTAAGAAGGAAGAGACTATGTACGTTGCTAGTTACAGCGCAATGGGTGGATAATAGGTTTGTAATTATTATGACGTTATAAAACACGAACAGTTGTGAAGCGTGTTTATAATACAGCAAACCTTTATTACGCCCGATTGGGTGTTCTATAGAAACATAACATAATAAATACCACGATATAAAAGGTGCACATGAAAAAAGTTAATATATCTAATAAAAACATTCAATTAAACCGATGTTTAGGCTACAAACAGTGTTGTAACGGTAAACATTGAATGGGAAAGTTCTCGAAATAATTATTTGAAGACGCTGGATTATTTGTATAGAGCCATCTGTCTCGTATTACGGGTATGTAATGCATTGAGGTTGTCTCCTATTTTAATTAAAAAGATGTAAAGACGACAGCAAAATTAGTTTTCGATGGGTATCTCACATAAAGTGAACATGGGAAACAAGTATTCCCGTGACGTATTCAGTACAACTAGGTTTTGCCTCTTGCAGTCCTCCAATTGGTTTGTATTTCGAAGTCAACCTTGACTGACTGCTTTGTAGGGAGGTGCGCACCCAATTTGACCCACTCTGAGCCTTACTGTCTTCGAAAGTCGATACGCTTAAGGTGTTTTTTGCCATGCCAACGCGTTCCAGGTCCAATTTTTACTGCGAATCAACCTTATTGTGTTCGAAATCAAAGGGTCTTAAGGCAGATTTTTGCTCGCAGGTACCTTGTCTGAATCTCCGGCCAGACCGTATTACTCCTTATTGTGCAGGGAATTAAGGGGGTGTAAGGGCGATTAGTCCCTGCATACCCCGCACTGAATTTCAAAAGTTACCGTATTACTATTAATATATACTCACAATTCGAATGGCAGTTACAGATAATGTCGCGCCTATGATGACCGTGACGTCACAGGCTTATCGGCCGGCCGGCGAGATTATGAACTTTGTTACGGTTTTTATATTCGGTTACTATTTGGTATTTTCCAAAAATTCTTACTTCTGCGGATACGTAACGTGATGGTTGGCAACATAGAATAAATACGAACACAATAAATACGATGTGGATGTGTTTCGTGATTCAAACTCTGGCCATACAAGTTTTCTAACACAATAATTATTTAATGTTTCTATTTTTGATGCTGACAATTCGTGGTGGAATTCCGTTATAATGATTTACCATGATTTATAAATAAAAAGTGGAAAAAAGTTTAATAACCGTTTTAATAATTAATCATTTCATTTCGATCAAATGGAATAACAATATAAAATGCAGGCAGTGTAACAAAGACAGAGCACTATATTCTCATTGGCTCCACTTACACCTACATTTTCATGTTTCCATGTGTTTTTTTTTCTATTGTTGGCAAGCTTGGGTTAGGTTAGCGTAATTAACAAGGTCAAGAAAGGGACCACTGGAGTTGTTTTTGACATGTCGAGTGAATGGTCGGAAGCATTTTTTATGAAAATATAATATGTCAATAAATAACAGATCAGTATTTATGAATGCGGATAAAATAATGAGTACATTCCCGGAGTGGTAGATAATATCAGTATCTCCCTTGAAATGGCTATCTGACCAAATCTGTTTTTCCAGGACTTTTTCAACCTTCCATTTTCTCATCTCACTATTTTTAGCCTAACATCATACCTCAATATTTTGGGATGCCATAGTTCAACCGGATCCGGACAGTTGGGATTCGTATGCGATATTCACATCATTTAAAAAAAAACTAATTTATGCAACATTCCATCCTCTCAACATACCCTACGCAGCAATTTATGTGACATTACAAAGAAAAAAAACAATACTACTGTGCGTGTGCTTTTACTTCCAAGCAATTGAGATCGCCATAGCTCAAACCTACTCATGTAAGTAGCTGAATAACACGAACACTGAAGAGATAAACCGATAGAAGTGTTGTTGGCGTATCCGTTTGCCTAAAGTGGGCTCAATTTTTACATATTTTCTGTGGTCAAACATTTCAAAAATCGTAATACTTTCTGAAACAGATTACAAACCTCATCTGTCTTTCTGAAGCCTATAAGTCGAACGGACTTAATGGCTTTTGCATAGACATGTACAAATAGTATTGAATAAGCACATAAAATAAGTAATATAAAAGTAAACAGTATAATTTGAAAATGTTTATTTTACTTTTTTTTGTGATTTTTATTTTGTTCAAGTTTAATATGTGTAATTCTATTTTCATTGTAAGTTGTTTTTTTTAAATTAATGGTAACTATTATTATCCAATATAAAAATGGTTTATGAATGAAATATTCTTAGAATACATTAATATATAAAATAATTGCTGATGAACAAATCGTCGCTTTCGTAACATGTAGATAGATAGTGGTGAATACAAAGTATATTTTTTTTAAATTAATTTTTTAAATTGAATGCCAATCGTTTGAAGAAATTAATGTTTTTATCATAAAAAAGATTATTTTTATGTAATACCACACAAAAGTTCCAGCTGCTCCCAACTGTCTGGAGCCAGTGAGACTATGGCATTCCCAATCGAGATATGTTGTGTGGCTAAAGATATTGAGGAGAAGAAGGAGATGAAAGTAGGAAAGTAGGAAGGTACCTGTCTATATAGAAGGCATTATTAAACTATGGAGAAGCCATTAATATACGATCTACTTACTACTTATTATATTATTTCTGAAATTATTAGTACCTACCTACATGGAAATACCATAAATAGATCTTCTGTAAGTGACTTCTCCATAGTATGATAGTGCTTTTGGAAGGTGAAACAACCGTCACGCGTAATAATAATTATCTAGCAAAACTTTTTTTTAATAATTAAACTGCTTCCTGAATTGAAACATGATAGTTATTATTAACTTTGAAGTTTTTTTTTTTTTTAATAAAGTTATGAAGTTGTGAATTCTTGCTTGTCATTAGGGTGCCATAATTGTTTTGACAGCGAAAGTAACTATCTCCAAATAAAGAAACATTCATTTAAATATTTTATTTAATTCCAAACGTTTATTTTCTCAAAATATATCTAAATCATAAAGTTGTTAAGTAGGTACCTACTCGTGTTTTCCATTTTGATAATATTCTACCCAAAAAGACCTTCTTCTTTTGAAAATGCAATCTATGGCTAACCTAAATAAAACATGGCGTGTTCAATGTTTTTCATACTAATTTAAAAATGGTATAGCAACAGTTTTACATATGGGATTTCATTCAATCGACTCTCTATACCTTCCCGGAACTAATAAGAACAAACTGTGCTAATTTCGAGGAAATCGAGGACAAACAAACAAATAAACTTACATTGATTTATATATATATATATATAGAAGTGACATATACTATACTCATAGTTTTGATTCTTCGTATAATTTTGTTGATGGATGTTCTAGAATTAAAGTTAATTAGCTTTGTGATTACCTTGTTTATACCTATTTCAAATTTGTATAAATCACACTTCTAGAAATTATCTGTTCAGTGAATACGAAATGCAAAGCATGAAATATGGAGATATATTTAAAAGAGTAGAGTGGGGTGAATTACTCCCAACTTAATTCTTTAACCCAGCGTATGACTTTTCTCTGTAGTCCATGAGAAATTTCCAGAGAAAAGCAAAGAACATCTCGTATTAGTTATTCTGAAACCGTTCTCGCTGTCTCGTAAATTCTCATTTTTATCTCCGGAATTCTTAAAGATCAGTTTCTTTTAATCATATTATTAATTCGGGGAATAATGTCCTTATCTGCGACTACTCCTTTATTATTTAATGACTATTTATACGTCTTATTACTCATCCTTTTTTGGTCGCGAATTTACGACATTTTCAGCCTTACTTTGAACGTGTATTAAAAATAACGTTTTATACATATTAGGTTAGTGTTTTAGCTTGTTTAGTTTTCAGTATACGTTTAAACTAGCTGACCTGTACCCGACTTTGCTCGGAATTATGGATGGTTTGGAGTAAAATTTTGAGGTTGTGAATTCTAGCAAAGTGGGTGTAATTAGAAGGTGGAAATAAGGTAATAATTGTTAAAAAAATGATATTACCTTACACATCAACGAAGATATATCGATAACCCTACTCCTTCCCCTTTCACCACATCATTCATTCAACAAATCCTTATCAGCCTATACGTCTATCAAAAATATACTTTCCAAACACACTAACTCATATACTTGCTCCAAGTATTTATACGTTGCCATAATTTTTTTTTAAATAAATTTCAACTACCAACATATTGTTTGGAACTTGGAACGTTGAATAAAACAAAATTACTGTTCGAACTTGTACCACAGAATAGCAAATAAATTGTCAAAAACCTTAACACGTCTTGGGTTACTTTGATGCGCTTGGTTCCCGGTCTGTCATGACGACGAGTGGAATTAAGGAGAAAAATAGAAAAAAAAACACAACGTAAACAGTAATCAAACCATACCAAAATGTCAGCTCTTCTTGCTGTCGGATGATACGACGCGTGGTGGCTGGTGGAGATAACATGTAACTGCTAATATTGCGCGTTTGTCGCGATCAGAAATGAATATGTTCTAATCGAATCACTCGAACGTTTAAATGCTGCTTATCAAGTGACTTGCAGCGAATACCTTGTTACACAGAGCGATTTTTACCCTACTACTCAAATAGAAGCATTGTAATCACCCTATGTGACTAGTGCTTAAGAGGAAAGGCTACGCGCCCTGTTTCATACAAAAAATAATTTTGGATTCCAAAATACCCATCCAAACTAAATAAAAGTAAATATCTCGTACGGATTACAAATATCTTATTTGTTTTTGTTTTAAAATACGAAAAATAGGCCATTGAAGAAATCAATTATTCATGATTTATGAGGCAACATTGAAAATTATTTGCGGGTTTATGGTTTTTTTTTATTGTCTTATTTGCTGTATAAATATAATTTCATATTATTAAAATAAAAAAATAAAACAAAACAAACTAAACATCTTTTAAAAAACTTTTTCATTTTGAGATTTAAAATATGTACGGCAAATTTGTGTTCCAGCGTAAATTGGTATTTTTAAATTTAAATTTAAACCCATCATAATGCTTATTTTAAGACTTTTTTATGTATTCTATTTTTTTATTTTATAATTCATTATATTTACATAGTAGATGGAGAAAAACTTTTCTTTAAATCACCATTAGCCTCCAAATAATTGTTAAAGTCGCCTCTGAAATCGCGACAATTCGCTTTCTTTATTTTCTAAATTAAGGAAAAAAAAGAAAAATACATCTAATCTGTAATTGATATTTGCTATACCTTTTGATGAAAAAAATATCACTCGGTTAAGGTGAGAATTTCGGCCTCAAATCCAAAATAAGATTTTGTATGAAACAGGCCGCGCAGGCTTTCCTCTTAAACGGCAAAATATTGTGCTGGCCACGTCATCATTTCATTTCTAGTAATCCAAGTATTGTAAATTTATAAATACATACACAGTTCGCAATAAATTAAATCACCTACAAAACATTCACCATACAACCGTATAAAATCATGCAAACATAACTTACTCATCTATTATTCCCTTTTATTCTTTTGTATTATTATTTTATTAGATGTAATTTAATAATCCATCTTACCTTTGTCGCAATTAGCCCCCATCCTCCCCAGAGGACAGCCGCTCCGGGGGGCACTTTCAGTGTGGCCTGGTCCCACAGTAGACATTGGGGGAACCTGAGGGGAAAATGTTCATAATTGCATTAGTGTCCAAAATGTGCTAATTTTTATTATGAATATCAAAGACGTAGTTATTTCATGTGTTTGTGAGATTATGACGTGTAGAATTTGGGATTAAAAGGAATGATGACGAGGTTGATAATGTTAATCATGTCGCTATGGTGATTGTAAGTATATCATTCGGGATACAAACGTTACAATATATATATATATTATTCTTATTATTTATTAACGACTATATAAATAAGCATGTGAAAATACAATATATGGTGCTAATATAAAAATTATTATATTGTAAACTATTTGATCTTTTAGTGTTTTTTCTTAGTCCTCCTCAATAGGGTCCTGTGCGGAGGTGGACTAGAGTTATTTACTTTGGTATCATCTAATTAGGTGCGTCTTCTATGTCGTTTTTAGTACTGTTTTTCAGGTTGTTTCATTGATCTCTTTCAGTCAAACTTTAATTCTTTACTTGTTCTATTGGTTTTATATCCGGGGGAAGGATATTGTGAAGTTTCGTTGCAAAACGTGTAGTTTCATTGTCCGAAAGTTGTTTTATAACAAATAAATGTTTTTTTATGTCAATTAGATTCGATCTAGTGTCATAAATACGTTTTATTAATATCATCATTATGGTTTAGATTTGCGGTATATTGTGATTGTGTAGGAAGTGGGGAGGGGAATAAGATTAGAAAGAAAGAGGAAGGTTGAGAAAAACATGACTATTCAGATATATTCACTAAACATTGCAAACATCACTTCGAGCAACGCAGAGTTTCAATTCTGAATTGTGGAACAATCTTTCTCTCTGGGACGAGTGGAATTTTTAATTTAATTTTTGACATTAATTAAAATAAAATTAACAACTTTAATGAAAATATGAAACATATCAAGACACGAAAATACCAGAGAAACGGTCGCAACTGGGACATGAACTCCGATCCTCTAGTCTAACAGGGACTAGTGCCTCTACTAATTGAGCAATTGAGAATAGTAATTACAATCGGTCATTTTTTATCGATATCATGTTCCCAATTTGACATTATCCGGGATAATATAATAAACTGATGAAGCTTGATTTAAGCGAAACCGGTTGGTGAAAATAAAATATATTCGTGGTTTATAACAACATGTTTCATTTACTTAATGATTAAAATTACACTAAGTTGAGAAATATTTCAAGGAATTATTTTATGTATCTACTTACAATATGTTTTCGATCGTTCCCTTGTTTGTCCGTTGCTTTAGTATAATTGTTTGTGATAATACTTGTTGTTTGTAATTATTAATTATTCTTGCTTTGTAAACATTCATCCATGTATGAACATATTGCCTGTTTTATCTACTAAAACAAAATAAAAATAAAAAACGTTTCTATTGTGATGTTTCCATCAAAATAAGAATGAAAATGGTTTAGAAATAATGAAGAAAGGCTGAATCGAGTATGGAGGGAGAATTGTGTGATATTTTAGTAAGTCTGGTCGGTTGACATAATATAATGAACAGGAATAGCTAAGGCAAATAATCCATTGTTTACGATGACAAAAGATTTGTAAAAATGGCTTTAGACGGTTTCCAGCCTTAGCTAATTGCAGGACAACGCAGAAGGGAAGAGTTTACAAAGGGAAATTTATTCATATTATTGGGAGAAGGGTAATTTGGGACCATTGAAATGGGTTATTTTGAGGGTGTGGAAAAATCATATTTTATGATTCTGTGAAGTTGGCAGTGAAGAATTAAACCGATAGAAATATCTACTGGGCGTATTGGTGTTCCCGAAGTAAGCTCAATTGTATCTTACTCCCATTGAAATTTAGCAATTTAGCAATACGTTTTCAAATATCGAAATCTGCATACATCGCACTTCGAAAGAATATCTGTTCAATGGCAGTAGGAGATGATTTGGATAAGTAGAAGGGGTGACAGGAAAATATTTTCAGACTCCCAAATAGATTGAGATAGATGGAAGGTTGTTCCGAGAAGACATTTAATAATAAAGTAAGTCAAATCTTTGAGTCTAGTCAATTAAAAGTGTGTATTTGGCGGTGTACGAAAGTGGACCAAGCAAATTTCGCATTAGGTGGTTGTGTAATCAATTCCCGGGCACCACTATATTAGATTAACATTGATATTGTATGTAACACACGTGCGCTGCCGGGTCTCGGGTGTTGATTGCTATAGTTACTTGAGAAATCTTGCTAAAGTGGCAGTTGGTACTCAACATTGAAAAATAAGTTATTTGGAAGTGAATATGTCCCAAGAAAACTCATCACCATCAAGTGAATCAAAACCGGGTCTTGGTAAGATATAGATATACAGAATATGCATAAATGTGGATGACGCAAGAAGAATGTGCCGATACAAAGTTGTATGAAACCATTTTTAACATTAACACAACACAGGAGGCCTTGAGGAAAATAATTTCACTGATGTCATCTTTGGTGATGCTGAATGAAGGATTTTTTTAAGGAAAGGAAAGAAAAGAAGTTCTAGGAGGGAAAAAGGTATGAGAAGTGAATAGGAATCTAGGGATCAGTGTATCCATGAGTGACGGACGTATGCATTCCGATGGATCGAGAGAGTCCGGCTAGAGGGGTTAAAGGGTCTCCCTCAACCGGCCTCTCCCGGTCTGGTCCACCCCACAATTGGTGGATAGACGCATCAGCCACAAAAACTTAAACAAACCTCACCCCATTAACCTGGATACCTCTGCTAAGTCACCAAACGTAGCGAACTACTTGGGGTGACCTACAGAACAGATATTGGTAATCAAAATGGTTCTCAGCGCGATGGTACCCATACCCGCCTCTCAAATTGATAAAATTATGCCTATCAACCCCTCCAGGGATATATCACGTTGGTGAGATCGCGATTTTGTGGATGACCAAACCATTCAATAATTTTCATGGCACTACATTTTTTTAATTAAAAATAATTATGAATCTCATAACTTACCTTTTGCTCCAAACTTGGTCCAAGCGTTGTCACCAGAGTCAACTCCTCATCCCTGGTGGGTTTCCTATTAGCTGCCCCATCCAATTCCGCATTGGCAATCATATCAATATCCTTAGAAGACAACCCTTCAGCTTTCAAACTGTTCAGACCTTCCAATTCCTTGTACAATTTGAACCTATATGGATCATTGATCCTGTTTTC
Source organism: Halesus radiatus (assembly GCA_022606495.2). Classification (NCBI taxonomy): domain Eukaryota; kingdom Metazoa; phylum Arthropoda; class Insecta; order Trichoptera; family Limnephilidae; genus Halesus; species Halesus radiatus. Next base: position 68,375 of record JAHDVE020001213.1, read on the forward strand.
ATCTTCCATAACACTTAAGACTACTGGAGCTAGCAACACATTATCATCTTCGTTTTGCTTCGGTCCTTTGGGAGTGATGTGTTCTTGATTCAGTGTATTAGCATCAATATAGTTTCTGGTATAAAGAGGAGTTCCCTTGATACTCTGATGATCATTGTTTTCAAAGTGTGCTTTAAAAACTGGCTTAGATTTCACTTCTTTCTTTACGTGAACCTCCTGTTTCTTCTCGTGGACGAAATCGAAACCGTTGCTAAAGAAATCGTAGGGGATTGGGTATCTTTTTTGGGTTGTCGTTAGTGTTATGGATTCTGGGGTAGTGATGTATTCTTTACTCCTAGACGTTTCATTTTCAGAGTCTTTTGCTGGTACTAAGGCAATGTCCAGTTCGGCGGAGAATGAGGCATCTTTCTGATAAAGAACGTCTTCTTCTGAATCAATGTAGTTGTCCGACATGGCTTTCAGCGTGCTGTTGACATCTGAGGAATAGAAAAAAAATTGTATAAATACATGTTCACTGAATATTCTTCAACTCTTTTTTGACGGCCTCTATGGCCGAGTGGTAAGATTCTCGACTACGAATCCGAAGGTCGCGCGTTCAAAGTAAATTCTATATAATTAATTTGTGCTGTTTCACAATTAATTCATTTTAAAAATAATATATAGTATATTTGCGCACGTTCCAGAGTGGAAGATACTCTCAGAATCACCCTGGTGGAAGACCACCGTTCAGAATTGAAACGTTGCTTGAAATGGCTTTTAGCCGTGTTTGGTGACCAGATCTGAATATCCAGGTATTTCTCCACCTTCCTTTTTCCCTTCTCCTTCCCCTTCCCAATACCTTCAGCCTCACAATATTCCCCAATTGGGGATGCCATAGTCTTACTGGCTCCAGTCGGTTGGGAGCAGTTGGGACTCTTGTGCGGTATTCATATAAAAAAAAAAAAAACTCTAAATTTCATACTTGAAAATGACTACACCTCGTAGAATAATCAAAACTCAAGTGGACATTTAAAATGAGGGAGATAAATTAAATGAGCTTGATTTCTCCATTGTATACGAAGCCAAAACACTTTTAAAATTGAAAAAACCTTTTTTCGAATCTTTCAAAATTTTTACACCTGAAGTTGGGAAATTTTACAGTGTAATAACCATTAAAATATCCGTCATTTTACTCAGAAATTAATTAAGGCATCGTTAATAAAAAAGAAAAGAGTTTAATTGAGAGTTTTATTATAAGTGCCTCTATAGGAATAATATAAATAGATTGTCTGTAAGGGACTTCACCGCAGTTTAAAAATACTTTCGCAAGGTGGAACGCGTAATAATAACAGCCATGATTTAAAAAAAAAATCTATACATATTTTTTTTATTTTTTTTATTTAATGTAAATCATATTTAATAATGTTATTATTAAGTTGTGCAAGTATTTTTAGTTACTAATAATAACATCATTAAATTTGGTTTACATTAAATTTTTAAAAAATAAAATAAATGGAGTTCTACGAATTAAACACAAAAACAATTAATAAAAAAATTCTAGCTAAACCTTATTAAATTGAATTAAATGAAGTTATTATTAAAAAAAAATTACTTGAAATTAAAACGAAGTTCTACAAATCCAAAGTGAAAACAATAATTTTTTTAAATAATAGTACTTTAAACTCGTTTATAACTATTTCGATAAATGGAGTTCGGTGGCTTAGTTTTTCAACGCGTTGGATTCCCACCCAGGCGTCGTGAGTTCAATTCCTTAACTGGATCCTCCAAGTCCTCTATCATGACACAAGCAACATTTCCGTTTAGCGTGATGGTAGTAGGAGACTTTTATATACTTCGAAGTTATTTGTAAGTCGAAAATGTTTATCTTTCTTCAAACAAAAACAAAGAAAGAAGTTATCGAAAATTGCCTAATTCAGTACTTAAGGGAATACACTGTGAAAAAATGTTACAGATACCTTTTGTGATAACAATGTATATAGACTACAATCATTTATACGTAGCTATACAATAGTTATTGAAGAATTTAGTGTGTTAAACGGTTTTTATGAATTTTACCACATTTAGCTAATTTATTATTTAAATTTAATATTAAAATAACTAATAGCGCAAGCATTTCAAGCAGAAAACGCCGCAACGGTTGAAGTTAAGTTTGAAAGATTTTTCTTTCATACAATTGGCAACATTTCCCCGCAACAAGTGAACAAGTACAGCAGCGGAGTTGCAGCCACATCTCGCGAACGCAGACTGAATGCGCCCATGAAAGAACCGCAGAGGTTTTTTTGTACGTTTATCATTAGTGAAACATTTTAAATGCGTGTTTTTAGTAAAGTCGTCAACGCAGAGATCCTCATTATCTTTATGTGCTGCTCTTGTAAAAGTGAATTTCTAAAAAAGGAATTCTATGAATGCATCATTTTAAAAAGCGTCTGAAGTGAAGATTAATGATAAATTTAATTATAAATTTTTCAATCTGCTGTGTTATGTGTTGTTATATTGTATTTAGACTTTAGAAGTGATTCTAAACCGGTTTCCATCGGAACGCTTGTGTTTCTCATAAAGATTGATACAAACTCCTGTAGATATATTGTTTGATTAATGCCAATCTTTCATTCTTTCCTTATTGGTTGTATTAACAAGTGAAAATAAAATGAAGTTGAAAATGAATTTAAACGGAAAGTTTTGTTGTTGCTCGTATATAGCCTGCTTTTTATATGTATACTTATTTGTATCACTTATTTGTGCCCTCTTTTGTCTATATGCGTATAGTATCGATTCATTTAAAAAGGCACACAAATTGTTATATTTTGCAATGTTTTTAAAGCATATTTTTTAATCGAATTGAATTGAATAATCAAGAACTGATTGTGTACATAAGAGGTTTGGAAGATGTTACTGATATTTATAATTGGATTGCTAGAACTTGAACTGCTCAGGTAAAAACCATGAGCAGGATTCTAGCCTTATTTAAGAAAATAATATAGTCTGTCTGAGAGTTGTGAACATGATTTAATATAAGGGCGTTTTCAACTATTGATAAGGCTACGGCTATGGCTTACAGCGCTACAGAAATGTTCCTGGAAGGACGAGTGCACTCTTTCATGGCACTTCTCCGCCACCGCATTGGAAGTCTGTGGTGCAGAGTACGCCAATCCAAGAATACCATCATTACTGCTACGGCTGTATGGATGAAGTCTCCCTTGATGGCCTTTTGGAAACGGGAAATCATCAAATTTCCGCCACAAACTTCAAAAGTGAAAACAAAATATTTATCAATGTCTAAACATTTTGATTATTCAAATTCGATTAACGTTTACACTTGTTGTTCCGAGTAGGCGCATGCAAGACAAAATGCTGTCTCTCAGTTATGCTTTTCAATGACATCACTGTCGGAATTGTATTCTAATGCATCATTACACACATTTCTAAGTATTTGTTATTTGTGTCAACTGTAATTGGTTGATTTATAATATCTCTAAATAGAAAATATAATCAACAAATAATACCATGCACGATGTCAGTAAACCAGGTAGAAAATCAGTTAACATTGGTCGCATGAGAACAAGTAGTACTTCCAAATCATTATTTTAAAATATGCACTTTGAAGACATTCAATATTACCAAACCCTTTCACATGACTTGTTCCGCGACCCGCCTAAAAGTGACTCGCAGTAAGGTAGTGATTTAATCACCCTAGCTTCACACAGACGGGGAGCTCCCGACTAGTATTAAACTAGTTCTATCACTCTGGTGAAACTCCACCATTCATTTTGAAAATATGCGTGAAATGTCACAAAACAAATTTAAAATGTGAGCTTATAACTGCGGAGTTGAAGGTATTTCTGCATCCCTATTAGTTGTATGATCCAAAACTGTGCGCAATTTAGCTTCAAAAGTAGGAAGTTGTTCTCTTAACAGCTCTTGAAAGTTTGAACTCAGAAGTTGCCCTTACTGAGCTCAATTATACCGTGATGCGATAAAAAGTTCGCGAGTTCCTAGCGGGCGGAAATGCAGTTTCCGCCGGGCCAGCTTTGCAGAATAGGATGGGTTTAATCGATGCACTTATCAAGTATATTGTATAAACTTATGCCCCGGTAATTATTAATTTATTTTATGACTTTTAATAATAATATGTACACTACTTTATTTTAAATTTTAACAAACTAGATTAGTTTTTGTTAGTGTTCTTTATAGGACACGAAAAAAATAAGAAAACAATTTTAATGACGCGTAAATAACTTATTCTCTTTGAAAAATATTTCAAATTTACGTATTTAAAAAAAAAATGACCGGTGGCGATTTTCTCGAATAAGCGGTTGTGCAGTAAACTCCCAAAGAAAAACTACTGCCAACAAGACTTACTTGGATTATAATTTTTATTTTTTTATTTATTTATTTATTAATTCATTTTTTGAAACATACATTCACACAAATAAGGTACAACATTTTGTTGGTGTTGTTTTTTTTTTTTAACATTAAATTATAAATTCATCTGAACAACCTATGAGTAATGTATATAAAACAAAAAATCCCACATAGGCCAGTACTAATAATATTACCAAAGTTTGAACAGTGCGCCTCTACTCCATAGAATTTGACGGTGCAAACACTTAAAAAACGCGCCACGAATTCAATGCAAAAAAAAATCACCCATGGGAACATAGAATGGCAGTTCATATGCGCGAATTCGGGAACGCACATATACAGCGAAAAAACCTATGAGAAATTTCATGCAACATAAATACGGTTTCGTACGGTGCCGGAAAATTCGTCGGAACCAAAATTTGATATTTCGGTGCGCAGCAATTGGACAAATATTTTTTATACATTTTTTTCTTTTCCGTTTTTTTTCTACTTCACTGTGTGAATGCTATTAATATTCTTGTAGTATTTAAAAATGTTGTTATTTCTAATTTTGAAACAGTTATTTCATGGTTGTATTCCATAAAAGCTTTTTCATTTTAAGAAATATGTCGTTTATAAAATGTTTTTAGTTATTTTTTGTCTACATAAATCTTATAACAAATGTGAACTTGTACTTTTTCTCGTATTACTTAATATTTTAAATCGCTTTAATGTTGAACTCCCAATTATTTAGACAAAGAAATGCCACAGATCATGACTGAAGAAAAAATATTATTACAACAAAAACTATGAGCTCTAGCGTCATGAAATCTACACAGCTTACTGGATTTTCTAAGTCAACTACACTATTTTCAGTTAAAAAAATCAATAAATGAATTTAAAAATATACTTAGTATTCACCACTTTATAAATATACTCGTACATTGATATCTACATGTTTCGAAAGCGATGCTTTCATCGTCAGGAATACACGAGTATGAATACTATTATTATAATATTAATAGTATTCATACATTCCTGACGATGAAAGCAACGCTTTCGAAACGTGCAGATATTGATGTATGTATATTTATAAATCGATGAATACTTAGTATATATTTTTAATTGATTTATTAATAATGACGCCACAACGTGAATACCAATCGTTTGAAGAAATTATAAAAGAAAATCAATCTTTATTATCGTTGGAACCTTGAAATATTCAAATTCACATCAAAATATATGACAAACCGCATTTTAGTCCCATCATTTCTTTTGCATTTAGGTTCCATCAAGAGCTATGGAGAATTTAACTATTATAAAATAGTACACGCCATTTTATTTACGCAAAGTTTTTAAACCCTTCTTACGTGAGCGAAGGAGATAGTTGAAGTCTGTAGACGAGTAGGTATAGCATATTAATATGAACTCGGTAGATGAAATCGTTCGATTTCAATAGTACCATATTTTAATGTTATTCTTTCTGTTCACCCATTTTAGTTCAAATCGGAATGTGATCGCTCCTTTATATTAGAAATAACTCAAAATAATCGACATCATATCGATACCTTAGTTCAATAGGGAAATAACTCAAAATATCTGGGTTTTGAGTTAATGATGAACGATGGTAAAGAAACTATCCGACATAATATCCGACATATAATAGACATCATATCGATACCTTAGTTCAATAGGGAAATAACTCAAAATATCTGGGTTTTGAGTTAATGATGAACGATGGTAAAGAAACTATCCGACATAATATCCGACATATAATAGACATCATATCGATACCTTAGTTCAATAGGGAAATAACTCAAAATATCTGGGTTTTGAGTTAATGATGAACGATGGTAAAGAAACTATCCGACATAATATCCGACATATAATAGACATCATATCGATACCTTAGTTCAATAGGGAAATAACTCAAAATATCTGGGTTTTGAGTTAATGATGAACGATGGTAAAGAAACTATCCGACATAATATCCGACATATAATAGACATCATATCGATACCTTAGTTCAATAGGGAAATAACTCAAAATATCTGGGTTTTGAGTTAATGATGAACGATGGTAAAGAAACTATCCGACATAATATCCGACATATTATAGACATCATATCGATACCTTAGTTCAATAGGGAAATAACTCAAAATATATGGGTTTTGAGTTAATGATGAACGATGGTAAAGAAACTATCCGTCATATTTCAATAAAAAAATAAGTCTAATTCGTCCTATTTATGCTGTCAGATAATTCTTCATGGAATTATAATGAAATCACCACATTCTTAGTTCAATGGAGAAACATGTCAAATGTTTCTGTTTGAAACCTAATAAATGTAGCCATTTACACGTATGATGTGATAGGTTGATAAATTACTTACATGTTGCATATTTTGTTATGTTATAGGTGGACAAAATAACTTTACGTCGGAGCGATATCTTTATGAAAATTTTTCAAATCGAGTTTTCTCAAAATGAGGTATTTTGAGTTAGATCCCTATTGAACTAAGATATCGATATTTCGAATAATTCAACTCATTGTACCTATCTACGTGTTTTTTTTTCAAATATCAAAGTTATAAATAATGACAACTGCCTAATTCGTCCTCCTTTATCACAAAATTCTCAGTAAACAACAGCCTTTCAATAACTTACGGTAGAGATATTAAATCCTTGCTAGACCATTGTATGATTCATCGCAAAGAGTGTTAAATATTGTTTTTTTAATCTAACAAGTAACAATAACCATCCGCGTTGACTATCGGTACTTCTCAATCCATCCAAGGTGGTAATTGAGGAATCATTACCCGCACAGGAATAATGAAATAATGAAAATCGATCGCTCGTATTTCGTTAAAATCAATATGTTCACATGTCACAACTGCTTCATTTGCAGGCGCTAAATTAACCTCATCGAAGGCGACATAAATTTCACCGTTGCTCAGAGTTGCTTCCCGAGCAGGACCAATTTTCCGATGCCATTTCCTTCAAAGCCTCCAAATCGTATTGGCGTCGGGACGACCCGAGCCCCACGTGATTTCAATTCGTCGTGCCCGTGTGATATCCGGTGCCAGCCTAGCGGAAGTGATGGAAAACCAATTTGAATTTCAGATCGTTAAGTTAACATGACTGTTGGAAACACTGACTGTCGCTTTGGTGGGCAAATTTTCATTTTCGGCGGTTACACGGATTTCTACTGAAAAATACTAAAAACGCTGACATGAATTTTAAAATGTTTAAGCATTGGTGTTTGTGATACTAGGTGAAGCTTCCTTTAGTATTTTTTTTTAAAACTGACTTAAAGAGGAATCACTTTTTGGAACCATTCCCAAGATATGAATATGCGAATAACCTAACTATAATTGGAAACAGACAATTAATTCAGATGTATTAATTTGCAGGTTCATTAATTAGAAGGTTTAACTTATTTATTTGTTAAAACAGTTGTGAACTAATATATTACGGAGATTACAGATGTAGAATACATTACAATATATGAGAAATTGTGAAAATATGCATAGACAAGTATTAGGAATAAAAAATAGTACAAGTTATACACATTTGTATAATAAATTAATAACAATTAATAAATGAATTTTAAAATATATATATATATATCAGGAATATATGAATACTAAATAAAAAAATTCAAGGATAGACAAGGATAATTAAAACAAGAACACAATAATGTAAGAAGAGACAAATTGTAAACATAAACAAAAAGTGATTAAGTAATTAATAAGTAGGTAATTAATTAATTTATATTAGAAATTATTTGTACTAGATTGTTTATCTTTTTGGTATACTGTTTATCCTGATGAGATGAGCTTTGCTTCTGGAACATTTTGATATTTATATATAGAAAACAGTAGTTTAAACGAAGTAATTGTTATTATTTTTATAAACAATAATTATTAATCTAAAACACTCATCCAAATTGAAAAAACCTTCCGAGCAAAGATAAATGTCGCCGGCAGGACTCGAACCCGCACCCTTATCGGCGGCATTTATCTTTGCTCGGAAGGTTTTTTCAATTTGGATGAGTGTTTTAGATTAATAATTATTGTTTATAAAAATAATAATTGTTACCCTTTGCGCTATGCACAAAAATCTTGTCTTAAGTTTTTAAGAACTTTAGTTTATCAATTAAGAAGTAATTGTTATTAATTTATTAAATATGACTCCACAAAGTGATTAAACGTCTTTTGAAGAAAAACCATTTATATATTATTGATTTAAACTATACCAAATAGTATAAAATGTGATCGGAGCAGTTCTACAACTATTTTGTGACATTGGTCAAATGATGGTCTCTAAACTGTCTGTTAGTTACTGAAAATGTCAATGGTCAATGCAGCATCATTGATCAGTTGATTGGCGTGTTCTGTTAAATAGATTTTGTTTTCTTTAAATATGCCTTAGTAAAAGTCAATCCATAATGAGAAGGATATGGGTATTAAAAAATAGATACTTTCCATTTTTTCTTGGACAATACTAAAGTCATTACACCCATACTGATAAGTTAATAAATTTCAAAGAAAAAACGTCAAAACTGTCACCTTTCAATCGATTCTTTAGTGACATCGTTTTAATACCCTAACGTATCCGTATCCTTCCTAACCCAACTTTGCCACGGTCAAAATCAAAGTTTACACATTACTAAACACGTTTTTATTGCTTGAAATAAAAATACGTATATCTGGATAATTCTGGCTGTAAAAATTACTCTAGTTCGATATAAACAATTTTTGGAAATAAAATATTACAATTTACAAAGAGACTGATGAGAAATTGATATTTTAATCCTTTGTCCTCCAGAATCTTGGCACGACATGTTTTTGCTAGAATTTATTTCTTGTTTTCCATTTCTCAAAAAGCGGTAAAACAATTAGTTTGACAAATAGAGACAACCGAATAATGTCTGTCCACATCTTCCGGCACCGCGCAGTGTAGAGCAGTACAGTGCAGACGCGGGTATTCACATTACACTGTGCAACGCAGCACAAACACAACGCAACAGATATGGCTATCAACCAAACGGTCAACTGAACGTTTCCATCCGCCACAACATGTTTAAGGATTTTAAAATCATCTTCCCATATTTATTATTATTTTAAAACCTACATTCTCTGACAAATTCAGTCAATCCATCCTTTCAGTTTTAGCAATATCTGCGTCGAATGACGCCAACTGACGAAGCTAGCGTTATTAACTGTATTCATACTAATTACGCAAGCTCAGACGTCACAAGCAGCCACCAGCATGTCAAAACATTCTAGCCGACAATATCGGGCGATGCTGGCCCGTGCATTCACGGATACGTTAACGTTACGTGAATTACTGTGATATGAATGTGTTAAATAGATAATGTAAACAACTAATGTTGTCGCGTCTGTGCTATACTGTTCTGCACTATGCAGTGCAGGTATATATGAATAGACCTTTAATAGTTTTTTAATCACTCTCTGATGTACGTATTTATACACTTTAACAAAAGCTTAAAATTTAGTCACGTCAAAAACGGTAATAAAAACGGGTAGCAACGCCATTTTATCATTAAAAAAAACTGTAATATTTTAGTGTTTCGGAATGGCAGCAAACATTAAAAAGCTCAACTTGTGTTTCCCAATTCAATGTTCTGACGCCAGCAAAGTCATGTTTAAAAACGGATGCGCAATTTTCCCAAATTTTTATGAGTGGTCATAATTCAGGATTTATTTTTTCAAGGCAAAACAGGATATTCCGCAAAAGCTGCAAGTTTGCAGCCGGCGGGCTTTAACCGAATTAACATGTTGTGATTTACATACTGGTAGGTCAACGTTTAGCGGCAGGAAAACTAATAGGAAAACGTGACCTAAAATGGTAATAAGCTTTAATAAGCTTTTTTTAAATGGTTCCCACCACAAATTATGGGGCTATGTCGTAAAATACCGGATTTTTAAAATACAGTTTGGTGGCAAAAAAAACTATCATGAAAGCGTGACCCAAAATAATTAATATTATTTCTGTCAAGAGAGTTTTTTATGCTTTTCTCCGTAGCTACCAGTTGAAAAGTGTTTATTTTTTGATACCGTAAACAACGGTTTTCCCATTAGGGAAATGAGATACCTGCCTTTCTGTTCAGAAGTAGTTAGACTGCAGGAAAACTAACAGAAAAACTAGGCCTGAATTATTTCAAGCGTTTTTTTTTTAATGTATTTTCATTTTCATTTGATACCAAAGTACATCTTCGGGGGACGTTATGAATAGGGGAGGGTTAATGCAGTAGGAGAGTGGAAGCGGAAAGAAAATAAGAATAAAGTAAACCGCAAATGGCAATCGTTAATAACATGAAAATCGATTTTTTAACATGTTTTCCATGACAACGAATTTATATACATATATTTTTTTTTTTACTATTTATTGAGTTATTTCATATTACATTTTATGTGTATAAACTAATACGTAAATGGTTACATTTCGTTGCTTATGAAATTATAGTTTTAAGAATAACAATTATTTTTAAATAGTTTCATTCTCCAGACTTTCAGGCATCTCATTGTACATTTTCAGTCCTCTATACATTAAGCATTTCTGTGATTCTGTTTTTCTCAATGCAGTTATCTAATTCTATTTACATTCCTGGGGCGCTATTCCCGTTCTTTTTAAGAAATATTCCTTACGTTTTTCCTTAGGGTTAAAGTCTTCTTGATTAACTGCGGAATTCCGGTAAGACATAGTAGAAAGATCCTGAATAAATTGTCAAGAGATTATTTGAAAACACAACTTGATAAAATATCTTCAAGTAACATAATATTTTGAACTAAAACTTTTAAAAACAGTTACATTATATTATAATTCATTTTAATACATTTTTATTTTATTTTTAAATACGATAAGTAAGCCTTTTAACGAATAATCACGTTTTATAAAAAGGTACCTACCTCATTAGATAGTAATGACCTTTTTTTGTCTCTAGTTCTAAAAGTGACATTTGAATTTGTGCTTCACTTGAATTTTCAAAGATGTCAACATCTATATAATGTTTAATAATGTTTACTAGCTAATTATGTTTAAATTAAATAATAACGTAATTGGTAAAATACTTAATATTTGGTTTTCCTCTTATTAAAACATCGCAAATATTGACATTTACAAATATTGACATTACGTGCATTTTTTTAAAAAGCAATTTCATCCATAAAATATTTTGGCATTTGGTTATTTAGAATTTTATGTATAAACACATTGTACAGCAGTCTCTTTTTATTGGAATTCAATCAAACTCCTCTCTCGTCTGATTGATTCTTGTATATTTGCTTTTCATTAGTATACATTTTGTGGCTGTTTTGTCAATAATTTCTAGCTTGTTTAGATTTCGAGCTTGTTATGTCATGCCCAACTTTGTTATACATATTAAGCAAATGTTGTGAGACTGGAATAAGTGGGAGTTGGGAAGCAGAATGAGAAGAGGATGGCAGAAGCACATGTCTGTCTATGTGGTCACTTAACATAGCAAAAACCATTTAAAAAAACGATTCCAGTCTGAATGGTAATTTGACTGAAAACGAGTAGCAATTCATGGCATTCATTGGAAGTTCAATCGGATATTAAAAAAGGGAGGAAACTATTCCCTCATCTATAAATCTAATTTTCGTTTTTTCCATATTTATTCATATTTTGCACCACAAATAAGCGACCTATCAACAAGATACAACTCGGCAATAAAAAGATAATTATAAATTGTTTTTGTGTTTAATTCTTAGAAGTCCGTTTAATTTTTTTTTAAATTTAATGTAAATCAAATTTGATACTGTTATTATTAAGTTCTGCAGGTATTTTTAGTTTTTATTAGTGTTGTTTTTATTATAAAAACTAAAAATACTTGCAGAACTTAATAATAATATTATTAAATTTGATTTATATTAAATAAAAAAAAAAAATAGATAACAATAACTTATTTTACTGACAACATATGTATTGGTGTTAACAAATCGCATATTCGCTGCGCACTCGGGTAGCTAACAGATTCCTAAAAGTTTGCACGCTTCCACGACTTACCAATTATGGGATTGTAACAAAATATATCTTAGAACAGAAAGCCGCACAGACGCTGAATTCAAAATGAACGTATGGGATTCATTTCGGACTCGCTCTCGAGCAGACATTAAACAGATGGATTTTTTTATGACGGAATTTGAATGGCGCGCTGTTTTAGAGTGCAGTAAAATTTGCATAATAAAAATTTTGCCTTCTCGTATTATCACTGTACTAAAATGCATTGTAGAAAAAACTGCCACTGTTGAGAACTAAACAGCCATGTATTTCCTAACCATCCACTTACTAGTCTTCTTTCCCTTCCATAGTTTGTTCAGCGTCAAACCATCACCGGAATTTGAATACGGAAGTCCCACTGGCTCGGGCCAGCTGGGAACTCTCATTTATTCCCAATAATAATAATTACCGAGGCAGACAACAGCGCCTTTCCTTCTGCGGCAGTCCGCCTCCCTTAGCTTTATAAGTTCGTGAAGTTTTGGGGTAGATATAAAAACACGGGGTGAAGTAAAATCCCTAATGATAAGGGACGGGAAGCGGCCCAGAGCTAATATGGCTTTTGTTTGATGGGGGGACAAGGCATTCACGAAACGTTGTTGGCTGGCCGCAAATAAAAGGAATCTAACATGGTTTTGCTTAAGGTTAAACGAGACATGATAAGCGCTCACAGATGGCGCTAATTCAAATATTTTATTAAACAATAAATTTAAAAAAAAAAAAACACTTTTAGCACTTGATGCATTTAAATGTTGAAATGAACTGTTTGTTGGCGGTTATTATTGTAAGTTTAAAGCTTAAATCTTTCAAGAAACCGATAAAAATACTGTATATGTTAGTTTTACAATAATAATACATCGTATTTTTCATAATTTTCTTGAAATACTTGTGTTTTAAATCTAGAGTAACAATTTATTCCATTTCATATTCCGTGTGTACAAACAATTCATTGCAATATTCGAAAGGGTTAGCGCTAAAAACGTTTTTTCTCTAATATATTTAAATTGGTGCCTTCTATTACGTTTGTTTCAGACTTAAAGTATTATTCTTTGCTCGATTCGTAGGGATAATTACTTTCATTTTATAAATATGTGTACTAAGCCCGTCGCAAAAGTAAGTTCAATGTTGCCATATGGTCTGCCCTATGCATACTGTATGCTCAAATATTTCCGACCTTTTACTGTTTATTTCTCAACGTGTTCTTTTATTGTTATTTTTTATCAGTGAAGTCAATATTAACAAATCTCAAATGAAATACGAAACGGTTACCGTAACAAATGAAAAGGTAACAATCGCATCTGGTAATCGAACCCAGAGCCTCTGTCTTACCGGATTAGCATTCTAACCACTGAGCCAATAAAACCTTAATACTTTCCGTCATTTTCATCGATATCACACTTCATTTTAAGAATGACTAATATTTTACTAATAGGGACTAAGAGTTATTAATATTTAAGTAATTGAAAATACACTTTGTATATACCACTTTACTTAAAATATATAAATATTTATATTTTAAGTAAAGTGGTATATACAAAGTGTATTTTCAATTATATAATTAATAATGATGCCACAAAGTTATCAATCATTTGAAATTATTAATATTGTTTTTTTATACGACTACCGCACAAGTATCTCAACTGCTCACAACCGTCTGGAGCCAGTGAGACTATGGCATCTCCAATTGGGTTATGTTGTGAGGCTAAAGGTAGTGGAGAGGGGTAATAGATGGGGAAAAGGAAGAAAAAGGTTGGGGAGAATCTGTCTATTCAGATCTGGTCACCAAACACGGCTAAACCCATTTCAAGCAACGTTTCGATTCTTAATGGTTGTTTATAACAGGGTGATACTGAAAATGTCAACCACTCTGCAAAGTGCCTCAAATATACTATATATTATTTTTAATTAATAAGTTGTGAGAAACTATAAATTACATTACAAACTTAATGATAAAAAAAATATATTATTTTAGTAATAAGTGGTTTTAAGCAATTATTTGTTTTTTACCGCAAAAAATACGAAACCCATCAACAAAAACGTCGTCTTGGTTTAATTTTTTCAAGTCAAACGGATATTTGAAATCTCCGTAGCTCTCGACGAAAATGACATTTGCGAACTGTGGATCGCTGAAATGACTTTCTAGACAGAAAAACTGTTCGAGAGTTAGAATCGGGCTACCTTTATATAAAATAAACAAAACTTTTAGGTAACTTTCATAGCAGCATTTTTTCTGGATTATCATGTATGGCGGTCTACCAAGTGCAGACCGCCGGTGTCGTGTGGATGCCTGACAAGTCTGTCTCCCTCCCACTAGTCGTACCGCTCTAACGTTTTTATTCAGTCATTTAAGTCGGAGCGGTCTGTGGCCGAACAAGCTCTCCACAGACCGCCCGTCACATATATTTACAAACAATATTTTAATCACAAGTGTGCCGCGTCAAACATTCCGGGAGAGGCGGGGCGTCCGTTACACAAATCATCCAAGTATTATTATTATTTTTATTATTAGTCAAAAGTGAGATTCGTAAAGAAAAGGCTGATGTAAGCGTAGTGAGCAAGATTAAGAAAGAGACGCTTAGATGGTTTGGGCATGTAGAGCGAATGAACGAAGAAAGGAGTGTAAGGAGAATATATGACGCGAATGTGAATGGAAGAGGCCGGGGACGCCCGAGGAAGACATGGCACGATCAAGTGAATCAAATACTCGAGTCGGGCCATGTCAGAAGTCGGAATAACAGAAGAGAATGTATGAGGCGTTGTATGAATATGAATGAAGCAAGAAGTGTATGCCAAGATCGAGTTGTTTGGCGGTCCGTCCTCTCTGCCTACCCCTGCGGGGAAACGGCGTGATGGTTAGTTAGTTAGTTAGTTAGTCAAAGGTTCTGAAATTTACATAAATAAAGCAAACGAAGTCTTGTATTATTAACATATTAATGAAGGTCGCAGACTGTGAGGGGACTCGGATTTATGTGATAAATTGTGTAAAATGTAGAAATTAAAAATCTAGATAGAAGATTTAAAACTGTTCAATTGTGAAAAAGACTACCCCTTAAAATAAGGTTTTCAGTTTTGTTATTTTGTGTAAGAGTTTTGAAAAGAATTCTTTAAGAATTTGAAGAATATACCGTCAACGGGAAGTAATGCAAAATCAAGTGTTTTTGGTTTTAAATTTAATGACCTAGAAATATCATAGATGATTTAATTAAATACTGCAAGTAGAACACAAATTAGTCTTTATATAACCTAAAAAAAAAAAATTTCATGCCTAAAAAAATTGTTTAAAATCTTCTACTTACAAACCCTTTTTTTCCGATATTATCATATTGTTCATTGTGGCAATTTTTTTTTAATATTCCCGAAAAACACATTAATATTCATGCCTGATTTTTAAAAGATAAAACAAAACAGGCATTTTGTTGATATTTTTTATTACGAAAAAATCTGAATCGAACATTTTCGCCTCCTGCCGAAGGAGTGCGGGATTTCATTCGAATTTTCGAAGTGGGGATAATATACTGCTGCAATTACGGGAAAGCTGTTAGTTTCTAGCAGTCGGGTCAAATTCCAGTAGACCGCCTCCGTGGTCGATGGGTAAGGCTCTCGATTACGAATCCGAAGGTCGCGGGTTCAAATCCCGGCGTGCGCAAGTAAATTTTATTTAATTAATTTGTGCCGTTTAACAACTAATTCATTTAAAAATAATACATAACCACTGAGCTTATGAGCTGTTTATTTTACGTAATTTTTCTCGATGTCATGCTTCAAATTTAAGACTTGCCAATATTATCCTCGATCAATTTCCATATTATCGGCTGCTATCTTTTTGTAGCTAGTAGCAATGACAGTGGATAAGTGATAACTAAAACACTGTCCTGAAAAAGTGATAAGTGCCGTCCACACGTGCAATTGATAACTGATTTAGTAAACTCTTGTATTTGTAGTACAACTTGATTATGAACGTGTCCAAAAAGCCTGACAATAGACGCCACCTAACTACTGCTACTGAACCGAGAAATAGAAAAGATTCAAATCGAGTCTTAGTACTTACCAATTAACACACTGTCCAGACGCGGACATTGGCTTTAAAATAACAAAACGATATAATTTCCACTTATCACTGTCCTTGTTAATGGCTGCGTGCGATACAGGCATTACTTCCAGTCGTGTTACCATAATCTACTTGAATGTAACATGTATAATTTTAATCCACGATTTTACCCATCCTGACTTTAACGTTTCCCCTTCGCTTTCGACAATACAATGAATGTTTTTATTTTATTTTATTCTACCGTGCAAATCGAGAATATCTCCCTTTTCAACCTTTCCACAGAATCACACCCAATAAGTTCGATTTATATTTACCAGTTAATCAGTAGATACATTTTACCACACAAAAGATTTTTTTTAATGACGCATTTGATATATCTGAATAGTATTACTTGACGAAATTTTAGAACTGTTAATTTTTCTTTCTCGCTTTTCATGTTTTTCAAAATTATCCCGAAATAAGTAACGCTTGTCTTTTTTCATCTACGTTTTAATCTCATACAGTTGGAAACCCAATATTTTTTCGGGTTAAAGTTTTTAAATAGGTATATTATTTTATTACTAATGTTTAGTTATGGTTTACTATGAATTTAATAATATACTTATGTACGGTAAAGTTAAATCTTATTTTGACATCAGAAAACATAACCTCAAAAATGTGGTTGGGGATATTAGAAACACGGGAAAATTCAATCGAGTGCGGCTATGGATGTATTTTTACACTTTGATACACTTTAAAAATGTTAGTGAAAAGATACTGACATTTTGCTATATTTCCTTCAATTAAAAGCGGTTAAATTTTTATAATAAAAACGTCTCGAATTTTCGCATGTAAAATACAGTCGTAAATCTATCTAACGGCAAATTCGACGGCCAAGTGACGTCACACCCAACAAGCCATAGATTTCGTGAATTTTCGCGGGCTTTGAAAAATTTAATTTAAAAATGATTTTAACTGTGAAAAAGAACTTTAAAACAAAAACAAACAAAAAAAATTCTCTTTAAGCTAGACTGTTAATATTGATAGAAAAGATTATTAAAAATGGTCTGGAGTTCCTTATTAGTATTGTGGTTACAAGTAGAAGAGGTTCTAAGTTTTTGTTTATTATCACAATACATAGTACTCTTCAATTAGCATTAAACTGCTATAAATTAAGAGAACAGCCTTCGTTGACCACCCGCTTCGAGTGTTGTAAATGAAGTATAGAATCTGAAGCTAACTACTTGCACGACGGTTGCTGAATTTTCAACATCTGCATATTTTAGTATTTTAGCCGAGTTTCTGTTGAAACTTGGCTCGGGCGACGGCGCACAGTGGATGATTTAACGATTCTAGCTAGATAAAAATATGTTGCAGTTGCAGTTAAAAAAAGGTTGTACACTTTTGTGAAATACATATCACTGATTATTTTTTTTAATGAAATACAGTACGTACGTACATATTATACGATGTATTTATTAAATAAATGATAATACTGCACAGTAAATTATAATGAAGAAAAAAATGGAATGAATAAAATGTTGAAAGAGTTAAACATATTTTCAAATAAAGATTATTTTAATATTATTCAACCATAGATGTACACATATTTGGTGACCTCTACCCTGTATTTTTAAAGCATTAGTTACATTTCCTCTCTGTGGACAATTCCTTGATGCCTCTCAAAAAAAAATAAGATTTTTCTAAGAATTTCAAATTATTGCTACTGAAATGTGTTTTATTGCTGTTGGTGGAAATTATTGTAATAAAATGTGAACACAAAACATAGTGTTTACAAATAGTTTGTCGATGAAGAAAAAACATTCACTATTTTGTAAATTTTTAATTTATACGCATGCATTTAAACCATCTAAAAAATTTGTGTATTTAAATGCATCCCTCCAGCTATATTTTAAACGGTTTTTTCTCGTGCATGACAGTGCTATTTAATACTACAGTGTAGTTTTTCAATGTTGGAATTGTTCAATGTTAATATATTATGTAGGTATAATATTAAGACAACTTAATTATTATTTAGCCTGTGTATTTAGAATTTATTCCAAGTAGTTTGATAAAAAAATCTTCAGTGCGGCGACGGGGCGTGGGAAGAAAACTAATATCGCTACTTGAATCTAAGGGGGTGGAGTCCGTAGTTAAATTATAGGGGTTGCTCGGAGACTTGCAAACAAACTCTTAAGTTTCAGGAATTATTATTCGAAGATAATCGGGGTTAATTTGTTATGTTTCGGAGCCAAATTGAATTTAATGAAGGAATTTTAGGCTTGAACCGCAGGGCTCGATTCGAAAGTCTCATTAATAATAATATGGCATGGGGAACGGGGGGAAATAACAAGACTTAAGGTGGACTTAAATAAGTGGTGGCGTTTTCTGGAAATGGTCTAGAAGGTTGTAGTATGATAATATTAGCTCTGTGTTAGTTTATTCACCCTGAGGGCCACTCACAATTATAATAATTTTTTTTAAAGTACCTGGTTACCCATAATTCATTAAACTACCGACAAAACTGTTATAAAATTCATTTTAGCAAACAAGACGGAAATCACAGGGGAATAAACGAAACCAGAAATAACCATCTGTTTAAATAAAAGCTGACACTAATGACATTGTATAATTTTTTAAAACCCATGGATTCTGAAAACAAACACAATGTAATCCGTCTTCCAGAGGGTAATAAACCAACCCGAAAGTAGTTTTAAATAAAAATGTAAAGCAGTACCGTTAGCAATAAAACAAATTTCAAATTTCAAGACCGGTCAGTGGCTGAGTTGGCATCGCGTTTGGGTCTCACCCAGGTGTCGTGAGTTCAATTCCTCGGCTGGCTAAGTCCTCCATTACGACACAAACAACATCTTCCGCTTACTGTGATGGTAGTAGGAGATTTTCAAATATTGTCAGGTTATTCGTAACCAGGGAATATTTGTCTTTTAAGTTACATATTAAAACAATATTAGAAAGCAATGGGACTCACTCCTGACATAGATGGTATATATAACATAGATTTAGTTATAATTGTGCCAGTATGAAGATGCCCGTGATAGCGTGAAACCGGCCCGGTGGAAAATAAAACAAGTGGAAAAATCCTCGGCTACGAATCCGGAGGTTGCGAGTTCAAATCCTGGCGTGCGCAAGTAAATTTTATTTGATTAATTTGTGTTATTTCACAATGTTTTCATTAAAAATAATGTGTAGTGTATTTGCAGCACGTTTCAGAGTAGTAGATACGTTTAGTATCGCCCTGGTGAAAGATCACCATTCATAATCGAAATGTTGTTTGAAATTACTTTAGCCATCTTTGGTGATAAGATTTGAATAGCCCATCTTCCTCTTCCCCAACATTCCCTCCCCACTACGTTCAGCTTCACAACATTGGGGATTATACAACACCAAAATTGGGGAAGCCATGGTCTCACTGGCTCCAGATGATTCGGAGCAGTTGTTACTCTTATGTGGTACTCACATGTAAAATGAAATTAAAATAATAACAGAATGTCTCTGGTTGAAAAACCGCTATTCAGAAACAAAGCTTTATCTGTGCCTAATTAGCAGATCTGAATTACTGGAAACTTCCCAACCTTCCTCCTCCCCATTACGCTCTCCTTTCAACTTTCGTACAGCATTTTAAAAATTTGGAATTACTATGGGCCCAATGGCTTTTTTAAAGGGATTTTTTGGCAGATTATATTAATTTTTATATAAATTTTTCCATGAATATGTTTTGTGATCCAGTTTCCAGTATCTGTATGTGGAATGTATGGTATGGGGTTTTTATACATTTCAAATTAAATAAAGTAGTTTTCAAACCGAAATTGCAACCTTGCTTGGTAATGATTTTTTCACTCAAAGATTTCGTGTTTTCCTTCCATCCTTTCAACCGATATCGACCTTAGGAACCCGTAACGTAAATTATCCTACTTCCTTCCTGCTCCTCTGAAAGAAAATCCACTAGATGAGTCCTTCATATAAAAGTATGTGGTGTGAAATTATATTTCAGCACATTAATAACCTTATATTTTATACAAATAGACTAAAGCGCACTTACCATACTCGTCTCAATTTTGAGGATTGATGGTTCCTGAGCAGATAAACAAATTTGAACAAAGAATGTTAGATCACATGATTCCTAGCTGTTTAAATTTGTTACCTGCTGAAATTAAAAATTACATAAAAATAAAACGGTTAATATATTGAAGCCTTGGATAGCTGAAACTATTTGGATTAGAGAATTAGGAAATATCATTTTATGTACGATTTATTGTTGTTAATTTTGTTTTTTTTTTTATATATATATACGTAGAAATATTTTTGAGTAAGATTATTATGAAATATTTATTTTTTGAAGATTCGAGTTTGTTGTGTATGTTTTTTTTTTTAATTTTATTAGACTTTTTGTATTATTTTTAGTAAAATTTCTTAAACCTAATAATTGGGCAAGGTTTATTTCTCTTTATTCGTTTCCTCATTGCTGAGGATCGTGAACCCTACTCCAATTTACTTGGTGGACAAGGCTCCTTAACTCTTCACGGTCCTGCACTGCATGGATAGCCAAAGACACCGATATTATTGGCGACTGTGATATATGATCAGTCCAACGCATCGGTAATCTTCCCCTGCTTCTTCTGCTTTCCACTTTGCCAGTGATCATGAATTTCTCAATGATTTCTTTGAGTTTTTTTAAAATAAATGTTCATACCCTTTATGAAAGGGAAGGTCAGCACTAAAAATGTGGCTAAAAATTTGTAATAAAATAAATTCTGTAAAAGGTTAATCTGAAAATTTTATACGGGTTGTTAGAAATATCTCTAAGGTTACAAGCGAATTTAGAAAAAAAAAATCATTTAAATTCTGTGAAATAAATACTAAAATTCCTGTAATGGGTACGTTTAAAGGAAGGCATTTTCGAACGTTTCTCTTGCAACGTTTTATTTACAGTGCTTAGATATTTCAATTATAATTTCATTCCCTGGAAACCTTAAACATTTTCATAACTTCCTGTGTATAGTTATCAGAAAAATCCTTTATAGTATTGTTTGCACTACAAATTTAAAAAGTGTGTATTTTTATGGCTGTCTCTTAAGCAATAATTGATATCACCACTATCTTTTATTTTTTTAAATAATGATAAACATATTTTCCCTGGTCCAATCTAGCCTTTACTGTATCATTTTTTTCTAGCAAATTTCTCGACCGAGCACCCAATAAATGAAAAGGATCCACTAAGGCGATCTCTTGAGAGGATTTAAACATAATCCTGTGTGGCCAGGTTAAGGAAAATATAAAATGAAGATTCGGGATTTCCAAGGGTTGCGTTCAAAGGCACTTAACCCTTCATAGTTTACTAGATTTCACGGTCCAAAGTATTTCCTCTCAATTCTTGTCGTCGATTTGTAACATTTCATAATATTCCATGCAAAATGTTTTATCATTCGTTTTTCTTTTTAAAAATTTACTGATAGTTGGTAAAGGTGTTGCAGCCAGAGTTGACATGAACACAGTACTCACAAGCATTACTTGCATGCAACATATTTCAAACTACATACATATTTGTAAATAACGTGAAATTCCGCTACAAAGAACATTAGAATAATCCTAAAAACATGTTACCGAGTTTAATAAATTTCCTATACAGAAAAAGATTTTTTTTTCTTTTTTAAGTTACAGGAGACCAAAATACTTTCTATATTTTTACATCAAATAAGTTCAGGAATCACTCTCGGAGGGGTTAGTGTGTTGGGTACGTGCTGGTACACTCTGTATACAGAGCAACAAATTACCAAGTGCTGTTATGCTAAAAGCATCTATGT
This sequence comes from Halesus radiatus, assembly GCA_022606495.2. Lineage (NCBI taxonomy): Eukaryota > Metazoa > Arthropoda > Insecta > Trichoptera > Limnephilidae > Halesus > Halesus radiatus. The sequence goes on from JAHDVE020001213.1 coordinate 90,607, forward strand.
GCCAGACATTCTAGTCCAGACATGGCCATCGTTGCAAATATCTCTGTTTACCGGGAAAACATGAGGGTCCGCTCTAAAACATGCTCAGTATGCGAATGCGACCACTCTGGTTTTGAATAAGGGTCAGTGATCTTTGTCCAATGATGACCTCCATGGTTGAGTGAGTATGATCCCTGGCTACGAATCCGGAGTTCGCGGAATCAAATTTTACGTGATTAAATAGTGTTATTTCACAATTTATCCATTTAAAATAACATTAATATATTTGTAGGACGTTGAAGAGTTGTAGATAATGTCAGTACCCTGGTGAAAGATCGCCGTTCAGAATCAAAACTTTGCTTAAAATGGCTTTGGTCGTGTTTGGTGACCAGATCTGAATAGCCAGCTACTTTCTCACCTTCCTCTTCCCCCTATCCTTCCCCTCCTCAATACCTTCAGCCCTACAACATATCCCAGTTGGGGAGGTCCTTACCTCTGGGCACAGATGGCAGGTTAACAACACTATGAACATAAATACATGTTTTTTAATCAAAAATATTTTTAATTTTTTACCGATTTAAAACTTGCTTATATTTGATGTGACCAATTTTATTAACTTAAAAAAAAACTTATTATTTTTAACGTTATAAATTACAGGCTATTTGTTCAACCACCAGACAAGGAACATTCCCGTATTTTGGCGGTCAGATTATTGTACTTTGAAATATAAATGAGCAAGAAAATATAACACGTGTATAAAAAGGTGAACCAATAAACATCATTGTAGAGAAACAAAAATATTTCGGCTCACACGTAGAACAAGTTACCGACATCTCTCTTTCCTACTTCATATAATCCGGACTTCGTCAATGCTCCTAAAAAAGACTAAGAAATCCCCCTAAACAGCTCCTGCCTTAACCAGCATCACAACGCTTCCCAACCTGATTATTACTGCTGTGTATCCCTGTCTATTGTTTTGTGTTGTATTATTTTTACCTCAGTTTTGTATCTTTTTTGTATCACTTATGTAATATAAAATTTTCTCTTGTTCCAAAATGAGTTTTATAAGTCATGGGATTGCCTACATAGCAATACATAAAAGAAAATAATTTAAAAAAATGGTTTCCCTGTCTTTACTTTGTATAGACAGGAGCATTCAACAAACAAATTATGTGTTCTTTGAATATCTATTATAAACATATTCAAAATTATTATTTTTGTTCAAACTTTAGAAAACAGACGGAAAATTAACAACCTCTTTTAATAAAATTGTTAAATTGTAAATTCGATTGTTCTAAACTCCTGAATTCAATCAACATGTATATACCTAAACGAACTACAAGACCGAAATTTTACGTATGTATATCCCATTCCAACTATAGTTTGCATTCCCCAATTCAACGCTTACACAGTCTTGGTAACAAATGCTTATATGATGTGGAAGTATTTGACAATAATATAAACTTGAAAAATTTCAAAAAAAGGTTGAATTAATTATTTCTACCTAATTAATAAATTATTTTTAACTACAACTTTTTACATTATTTACTTATTTGTTATTAATGATAATATTGACTTTGTGGATATTGTTTTATTTATTTTTTCTGTCCCTGTTTATTTTCAGCTTTGGTGCAGTTTTTTCTTCTTTTTTTTCAAGTGTAATTTAACTTTTGTGGTTATTTTTTTGTTTTGTGATTTTAAAATGATGTATCTATATGTAAAAGCTCTCTGGGCGTTTAAATAAACAATTATTTTTATAAACAATAATTATTAGCCTGTAACACTCATGCAAATTGAAAAAAAATTCCGAGAAAAGATAAATGTCGCCGACAGGACTCGAACCTGCACCCTTCTGATCGCCGGTCAGATGCTCTTTTTTTTCAATTTCGATGAGTGTTTCAGGCTAATAATTATTGTTTATAAAAATAATTGTTACCCTTTGCGCTATGCACAAAAATCTTGTCTTAAAAACTTTAGTTTATCAATTAATAAATAAATAAACGATTAAAACATTCATTAGTTCGTCTTGATTAAGCGATGCATGCAACGCATGATCTAGACAAGTGTAAACAAGCATCAAGCAATAATTAAACAGTAATGCAAATGCTTGAAATATTATTATGGTCACAATTGAGTTCGTTTGCCCTTCTGTTTGCTAAAACTAATATTTGTAGGTTGGAAACTGCCTACAATGCTGGGAGCGCGGTGCGTGGATATTATTTTGACGATACCCGGAATTCGGCAGCGCAGTTATTACGTTGCAATATGGGAATATTTGTTAAACGGTAATTGATTATCTGGTCGGTGATGTGCATTAGCAAATTACTATTTCAGAGCGACCACAGTAAAGTGTTTTTTTATCTATTCCCATTGACACTGAATGCCCTAGAGTGGTTTCGGGACAGCGGTAACGGGGAATTTCTACACGTGAATGGTTATGGAAAGTGCAGACACAGATAAAACGGTAAATAACCTGTGTGCCCTTGGAAATCGGATTTGATATGTCGATTAATTCTTGAAATAACCCGTGTAGAATGGAGAGCTAATTTGAAAAATATAATCATCGAATAGCCAAAAATGCAAAATTGTACCGGAGATGTCATAAGCGAAAAGCTGTACTTTTTTAATTAACTCCACAGAGGAAGCCTTGAGGAAGATATTTTTGGAGATGCCGTTTGGAGGGTATTTTTGAGAAAAATAAAACAAAGAAGTTCTAGAAAGGAAAGAGTTATGAGAGGTGGGTACTGTGCGTAGGAATCTCGGAGTCAGTGTGTCCAGAAGTAAAGAACGTATTAATCCATCCCTCCTACTGTGGTGCTAGTCTCGCCTCTCCCGATCCGGCCTGCATCCGCTTCCAAAACCCGGACAAACCTCACCCCATGAATCCGAGCACCCCTGCTAAGTCACCAAATATAGCTAAGCACTCGGGGTGACCTATTGCAGATGTGTCGGTTATCCAGTGAATGGTTCCCGGAGCGGCAGTACCCATACACGCCGCCAAAATTCTTGTATTATCTTGATCACACATTACGAGAGCCGATAAATACAAAAATCTATTTGAATTCTTCCTTCTAATATTATTTCTATTGACATTTCGTTTTAACTTCTGCTTTCAAGACATTCGGTTACCGCTTTCTCTCGGTACATTATCAAGGTTGAATATTTTCAAAAACATCTAACCGTCTGGTGTATCAGCCAGAGCTGCTTCAGCGAGTGCGTCTGCTGTTTATCGCGATGCAATCAGAAGTTAAAGTAATAGAAAAATCGAAAATGCGTCGTGAAAGAACAAAAGCACAACTGGAAATATTAGCTAAGAATTGAATAATTAATGTTCCGGTTTTATACTTTAACGACAGAAAGCATAAAACTTCAACAAAGGCGCTAAACAATACCGACAAGAATTTGTACGAGAAGACATATCTGTAATCAGAGAACTAGACTCCATGTATGTTGTCCATACTGTCCCAAATCAGGGGACGACTTAGTGAATAGAACTTTCCGTCGCCGACTTCTCCTAAAATTTTCGGTAGCAGTTGGCGGCGATGGTACTGTGACAAACACCGGAAAATACGGCGATGTTACGAGACTGTTAGGAAAATGCGGCGATATTAAGAGACTGCTAGGAAAATGCGACGATGTTACGAGACTGCTGAGAAAATGGAGCGATGTTACGAAACTGCTAAGAAAATACGGCGATGTTACGAGACTCTCAGGAAAATGGGGCGATGTTACGAGTGCTGGGAAAATGCGGCGATGTTACGAGACTGCTAGAAAAATGTCAACAATGTCTTTTATATATATATGCATCATCTATTTTTAGGTACTTATTTTTAAACATAAATGGCGCAACTACTGAATCGGCTTCCTACGCAGGCACCATTGGAAAACAACTGGAGTAATGCGAATAACGTACCATTGTGAAGTATATTATGACGGAATTTTTCAGGATATTCTTAACGTTAAAGACCAAAGTCGTAATCAACGTTACTTATGATATCACGACATCTATTATTACAAGTGGCGAATGTTTTTCTGATTTAGCGACGAGATTGTGGAGGAAAGATGTGACATGCTAGATGATTGACGATAGCCAACAGGATATTACGCCTACATGTTTCCTCCACAAAACCTTGCCTATCTAACCATCTGACGATGTTTGTTGTCAGAATATTTGCGCCTTTTTGGTTTAAAATTAAAACCCGTCCTTCTTGTAATAGTGGTAGTAAGGATTTCTGTTAATAAGTTTTACGCTACCCATACCTCCTACTAGAACTAAAACTGTAATCGACCCTGTTATTGTACGAGACAGTTATTTTTTTAAACCAGAATACATTAATAAATTATTTAAAAATTACTTTGCACATTATTATGTAGTAATTTAGTATTCTTTATATTCCTGATGAGGCATCGCTTTCGAAACATGTTGATATGTATATATTTATAAAGTGGTAATTACAAAGTAATTTTTTTTTTTTTTTTTAATATTTTCATATGAAGCGGTAACTTGGTGATGTGACAATATAATTTATAAAATAAAACAATAACTTTGTTTTACATCACTTTTTTAAAAACATAAAAGTGATGTAAAACAAAGTTATTGTTTTATTTTATAAATTTTAAGTTTTAATTCATTTATTAATAATGATGACACAAAGTGAATACTCATCTTTTGAAGAAATTACAGAATACATTATTTTGTCGATATTGTAAGATGCTGAAAACGTATTCGTGAACTTGCTTTTGTAAATATATTAAAAGCAAGACAAACAATACAATCTGGACGCATCCCTCAAGTTTTTTCAAACCCTAAAATTATTCTTATTTCCAACTCATACAGTGATCTCATAGATTGGCAACAAGAGTATTGTCAGTCTCCTGTCCGTTGAGACTTCACGAATGAAGACTAGCAACTACGAATGGAATCAGGAGGTAATGACGAAATGGGATTTTTTTTAATTTTGGCCGTAAAACGTTCTATTAAGATAGCAACAGAGCCTTCGATACATTTATGCGATAAAAAATTTAGAGAAGGTCTCGTCAAGGAGAAATTAGAATATCTGAATTTTCTTAGAAAATTGTTGAAAGCAAATGGGATTTTAAGGATTGTTACGACTAATTTGAAAATATAAAATGTCGTTTAATTGTACCATTTTATAAATGAATAAATATTATTTTATCTCTTCTCACTTAGACTAATATAGTAAACAAAGAGTTCTCATATTTTCGTATAATTCCACAACAATGGCCTCGGGCAGTAAAAATTACGAATTTCCAAAGGCAATGCAATTCACAAGGAAACCACCAAAATATATTGTTTTAAGTCCTCTATAAGCCCGTCACATTTTTAATATCATACGTATTCAAAATGTGATGAGAAAAAAAATTCCATACAAGAACGACCTACCCTATTGTTGATATATTTTCTGACTCCATTTATGAAATAGAGCGTCATCTATACTAGCACTTTGATCAAACCTACAATTAATTGTTGTTGTTTGGATAATATGACGTTAATGATTTATGTTATAAGATTGTTTCAGTTTCAGTTTTATTTTATTTTTTATTTTATGTTACCATTAAACGTTTGAAAAAAAATATTATGTACTTCATGGTTTAAAATTGCTATGTACTTCAATACTATAATTCAAGTACCATAATATTCCCAACAAGCCCTCCATTGATATGCTTGGTGTAACCTAAATTGACCAGCTCGGGTATGGGGGCTCCATCGAAGCCAGGGTAAAGTTAGCCTCTCAGAAGTTGGGCGTATTGTGCAGAGCCCGCAAATACTTTAATAGTACATAACTCCTGACCCTGTACAAATCGCAAGTGCACCCACTGTAGAATTTGGCAGCCAGCTTTGGTCGGGAGCCCCAAAATATCTGAAAAAACCCATGACCCTGTGCAGAAACCGGCGGTCCGTTTGATAGATACCTATCTTAACAAACGGACTGCAATCTTTGGACCACAAACGTCAGCTGGGAATGCTGTCATTGTTCTACCGGTATTTTAATGGAAAATGCTCTGAAGAACTAGCATCATTGATCCCTTCGGCACCGGTGCATACTCGGGAAACACCCCAAACGCGCGCCCAACATTTGCACACGGTTGACATTTGTCACTTGAGAACGGGTCGCTTCTACGACTCGTCCTCGTGTTCAACAGCTCGGCTGTGGAATGAACTGCCAGCCTCTGTGTTTCCTCCATCTTATAACATCAGTCTCTCCAAGACCCAAGTTCACTCCTTCATATCCTCTAAAAGATCCTCCACACAGCATCCATAAAGATGATATGGGAATTGAGGGAAATTATTGTGGAGTTACTGTAAAAAAAATTATAATATTTGGTAGCTCTTAAAATCAAATAAATAAAACGTGTTCTTCTTTTTCTTCGTACGGTGGGAGAGAGTTGGTGGAGGTCTTAGTGGGATGCTGACGTTATTCAGCTAGTCGACGGCATCAGGAGTCACTTTGTTCAGCAAGGGAAACTGAAAGGGACATTCTTATTAAAATGCATTAAGTTTCTCTCGCTTTTTTTTTTTTTTTACAGTAACTCCACACAGGAGACCAAGGAGGAAATAATTTCCCTCAAGGCCTATATCATCTTTGGGGATGCTGTGTGGGGGATATGAAAGCTCGCTAATGAAAGCAACGTTTATTATCGTACCTTATTGACAGTATATAGAATTTAGGTAATAATTATAAAGACACTGTCGACATATATAATACATCAATAACAATTTATGAAAATATTTTATTCAAATGTATTTCGGCAAATAGAAGTAGTCTAATTGAATAAATTACTTACCTCTGCTTCGAAGTGATTAATTTTTTAATAATAACTTTTTTATTCTTATTTACTGACTACGAAAGTATTTTTAAAAATTATTTTCTGAATTTAATATTGATCATTAAATTTATCATTGAAAAATCTTCATTAAATAGCTTCTTTTGCTTCTGAATGTGCCAATGTTTATAATTGTAATGTTAATTTTCTAATTGAATTTATAATAACATTTCTGTATTACTAAATAACATGTGCGTAAATATATAAATAAATAAATAATAGTCACACTAAAAATACGTATAGTTCCAAAATATAATTTCTAGTAGGAGGCGGGTTTTAGGTAAAACCCGCGTCATTCCGCGTCCAGTATTTAGCAGGAAAGGAATCCCAGTGTTCCACATTCCTAGTTTACCCGTATCCCATAGTTCCGGAATGCAATCCCATATCCCGCCGAACCCAGTGAAGTTTCGTTGGTTGGGGGGAACGGGTAAAGGTACCCAAAGGGCGCTCCGTTAATCCGCGCTAGCCACACTGTCATTATTATTTTAGTCTAGTTATATATTTGTGACTGTGCATATATTGCACCGTACGGGGGATCTCGAATGTATACCGAATATATTTCCATAAACTGTTGCTGGTGGAATCGTAGACATTAATTTAAATTGATAAACTAAAGTTCTTAAAAACTTAAGACAAGATTTTTGTGCATAGCGCAAAGGGAAACAATTATTTTTAAAAACAATAATTATTGGCCTGAAACACTCATCCAAATTGAAAAAAACCTTTCCGAGCAAAGATAAATGTCGCCGACAGGACTCGAACCCGCACCCTTCTGATTGCCGGTCAGATGCTCTACCATTGAGCTACGTCAGCTTATCTTAAATATAATAAAAAACAGTAATTATTGAATGAAACACTAGTATATATTGATTAACTTGGCGGGTTTGCGATAAGCCGACGTAGCTCAATGGTAGAGGAAAATTTCATTAAGTTGCACCAAATTTGTCAAATGTACAATTTGATTAATTCGAAGGTTCCTACCTATCTGTTAGACAAACTTCAGTGGTTCCGTGACTCTCAAATACACGCCAAAGGGACCATTTACTTGTTCTCCCCAGACATCGAACCGCTGTATTTGCGGGTAGTTACAGATATTCTTCAACAAATCTTTGAAACGAAATAAAAATATCTCGTCGAAGATCGACATCGCTGCAGTGCTTCAAGAAATTCTGCAGTGAATGGTTGCTGACTGTACAGTCAGTCTCACAACATTATTAATAAATAATTAAATTAATTAATTGATAAACTAAAGTTCTTAAAAACTTAAGACAAGATTTTTGTGCATAGCGCAAAGGGTAACAATTATTTTTTTTATAAACATTACAAGCCTTTCTCATACTAATAAAGTTGGTTGTTTACAGGTGAAAATATAATAAAACAGTAATTATTGAATGAAACACTAGTATATATTGATTAACTTGGCGGGTTTGCGATAAGCCGACGTAGCTCAACGGTAGAGCATCTGACCGGACATCAGAAGGGTGCAGGTTCGAGTCCTGTCGGCGACATTTATCTTTGCTCGGAAAGGTTTTTTTCAATTTGGATGAGTGTTTCAGGCTAATAATTATTGTTTATAAAAATAATTAAATTAATACTTGCGTCAGTGATTTAGGAAAAAGAAAAAAAAATGTTTTTTCATTTAATTCATTTTATTTAAGTGTAAAAATTTTATGTAACATTAATTTCTATAGACACTGCTAAAAATCAGCTGCACTCCGGGCTCCGGAATGTATAGCTCAGCAATGACCGTTTTACTAAAAATATAGAATGTATTAAGAAAAAATATGTGAAATAATTTATTATTATTATTATTAACGCTTAAGTGTGGAATAGCGCTGCTTTCATAACTGCCGATAAGAAGATCTCATCACGCTGTCGGTAAAAAGGAGGACTGCAATAACGCTCGATTCTCCGCACTTTACTCCAAACCACGACCAGCACTGGGTACACGACAGCTAGTACAAAAATGTTTTATCTAAGTATTTTTAATTTACTTGTTCTATTAAATAAAACAAACACTTTGTTTTAACCCACTAATTTATTTTAAAATCAACACCAACCGGTTTCGCTCATCTCAAGCTTTATTAGGGTGAATTTTAAAATTATTCAAAAATTCATAACGTGATCTATGCATAGTTGAGATATTCAAAAAGGAGACAAAACAGTAAACGAAATAACGGAAAAGTGACAGAGATAAGCTTACATGTAACAGAATAGGACAATACATAAAAAAAATAAAGTGACAAAGCGTCAAAGGAGGGAGAGATTAAGAAGTGTGAAATTTTGAATTAACGAAGAATATATATAATACTCCTAAATATTCATATTATATCAAACAACAAAGTAATTGCTTTCTACGAAAACAGAAAATTTTATCATTCAATTATTTCCATTAAATACTAACTTTTTGCTGGTGATTATTTGAACACCTCTTCCATGCCACCGGTTATACATATAATTTTTTTTTTTTTTTTTAATTAAATTTCTTTATCATATTTTTACTTGATTTTCACGTTAACATTCTGCATTTATAACATATTGTGCACACTATACTAATAAATAAATAAAAAGTTTTAAAGTCCAATAAATAAATAGATAAATAATTCAGTTCGTCAAGATTCTGACCTTTCAAAAATACCGATAATATTTTTTGAAATCCAAAGGTTCAAATTAATATGACGTCCTTTGTATTTAGTTACATTTGACCTTCAAACGTTATTATTATTTTTTTCATTTATTACTTCCAACGTTTAGACGGATTCTAATTGAAATTACGAAACTTTCCAGTTATATCTCTTTTGTTCTATTTCCTCGTTCCCGCTTTCCACATTTCTTCCCCTTTCTTTCACAAGTAGTATTATTATTAGTTGGAAACTGTTGGTCCTAAGGGATTTATCCCTATACCGAAATTACGAAATAACATTATTATTACGATAGAACTGAAGAACGTATTGGAACTAAAATCGACTAGAACACGTAGCATCCGAGTGTTATTAAAAAAAGTTTGAGTGACATAATACGATATTTCTTATTACGCCTCTGAGATAAAGAGAAAACATTAATTGAGTCGTTTGATTAAATGAAACAGAGGTTTTCGTATCTCATAGTGAAGAAATTCGTCTGCAATTATTCCACAATCTATTTTATCTACCCTACAATGAAAGCGAGGAGTAAAATTTATTCTGTCCAACTTAAACCAACGTTTCACTGAAGTGCCGACCGTCTCGCTAGCTTTCTTCAAGATATGCGTTCCTTGAGTTCTTTTCTCAACTATGTATTTGTCTTCATAGTAGCAGGCTGCGCCTTTTTCTCGTAAGGTAAGTTTAATATTTTTTTCACTGAGAAAGTTTTAAGTCTCATTGTATGGTGGGAACTATTGAAAGGGATCGAAATGACAATCAAGTCTCCTTCAATTGAAGCAATCTTCTCAACATGCCTTTCATTGATATGCTTCATGTATCTTTAAGTGACCAGCTCAGGCACAGTGGGGCTCCATTGCAGCCAGTGTCAAGTTTGCCTCTCAGGAGCTGGGCATACGGTACAGGGCCGCAGATACTTTATTAGTATGCAACTATTGACCCTGTTCAAATCACAACTGCGCCCCACTGTTGAATTTGGCAGCCACCTCTTGTCTGAACCCCAAAACACTTGAAAAACCCTTGACTCCGCAGAAGTGGGCGGCCCGTTTGATAGATAAGGGAAAATGGCGTTAAGTGAGAATGGTGCCCAAATTCGACCGGTATTTAAATGGAAGATGCTCTGAGAAACTAGCGGCACCAGTATTTACTCGGGAAACCCGCCAAATGCGCGCCCAAAATTTTTAAACTGTTGTCACATGAAAACGGGTCATTTCTGCGACTCGTCCAACGGCTATGGAACGTTTTGCCAGCCTCTGTGTTTCCTGCATGTTTCTCCATGATCCATATGCACTCCTTCCTCTCTTCAAAAAAGAGTCTCCCCACAGTATCCTCAAAGATCACATAGGCCCTGAGATATATTATTTTCCTCTGGCCCTACTGTTTGGAGTTAATGTAAAAAATAAAAAGTTAATTTTGGTGATCACTTCTCAGATACAATAAACGAGTTAATTATGCATAGTTTGTATCAAGTTAAGCAATAAATATGTTTGCTCTGAGTTATGACACTATTTATTAACCATAACCATAAAGAATAATCATAGATGGGAAAAAAACGCCTAATTTAAAAAGGAAGTAAAATTTACTTCTCGCTTCCATTAATGGACTATGGAAAAACGCTTCAATTCTAAACTTAAGAAAAAGAAATACTTTGCTTTTAAGTTACCTCATTTCTTCTTATATGTTGGAACACTAAGCCTATAATTGACACGGTGAGGATACAAGCTTTTAAAATGCGGAGATATCGGCTAATGACCTATCTTTAATATAAGCACTGACCTCAGAGTTAAAAGACACGCCATTTAGCCAAATTTGCCTACCATTTTGACGGCTCTACATTCTAAATTTGACACTAGTTGGGTTCACACATTTCTCGAATACATTACGTCATCATTCGTGTATTGACCGGCATCGAGTGAAATTCGAGAAATAAAACAATGATTATAATTTCCAGTGCAAAAAACATTATAAATACAGATTTTTCAAAGAGAATAATCAAAACTATCGAATTCCTCTCCACATGTAAACGTTTTTATACTGCATTTCAAACTTATTCAATTATTCAATGCATGGACAGTTTTAGTCCGACTGCCTTCTATGTTTCTTTCGCGTCATTTTGACTGCAGTATTGAAATTTGAAAGATTTGTAAAAGGATCAAACTGACAAAGGTTTTTGAAATCAAGCCAAACCTTTTTCTTATTTACCGTTTTACTTATTGGCGGTTTGGGCTAGTTTGGAATCTGTTGCCACAGCCACGGGAAAGGGGAATGCTTGTTATAAATTCTGCACAATTGTAAAAAGGACGAGTTGACCATTATCAGATTTGCTATTCGAAGAATAAATACTAATACTTTGCAGTGCAATACCAGCTGCCTAAAGACTGTCGGGATGGCTTTAATCTAAGCTCTCACCTCGCCTCCCTAATGTTGGATTCTTCCCCTTGCGTGTTAGGGCATCTCTATCGTATTAGGTCAAGTTTCCACCCAGGCAACGATGCCTGAATTCACGAGAATTCAATTTGTCTGTTACAAGTCCTCAAGTCCTACATTATTGAACAAGCATAATCTTCCGTCAATGAAGTATACTTCACTAAGAGTTTTTCAAATATTGTCAGGTTATTCGTAAACTAAAAATTAAGGATTATATTGACAAGTCTTGAATTTGAGGTATGATATCGATAAAGATAACGTGGTGAACTGGTCTCATTAGCTCAGTTGGTAGAGCGGTTATCCCGGTAAGGAAGAAATCCTGGGTTCGATTCGCAGATGCGACTAATACCATTTTATTTCCTGTGGTTTTTTTCGGTTTCGTATTTCATTTAGGATTTGTTAATATTATCATCTTCACTGATTAAATATTAAAATGAGGTTTATAAATTTCAATAAGTTATTAAAAATAAATCAAATATATATATATTATTTTTGTTAAAAAATAAAAATAATTGTACCATTAAAAATTTGGATGAAAATGTTCAAAAAGACCAATTTAGTCTAACAGACAATTAAGAATTTTTCTCTTCTGCCTGTCCACATTCACGTTATCAGGTTAATTGTATGGGGAAGATTTTAAAACCATTATTTCTAGACCGAGAAAAACAATCAAAAACTTTTTACATGAAACAGAAGTCGAGCTCATTTGGAAAGGCAATGATGCGTTTGATTGCCTGAAAGAGGGGAAACAACCCCATAACCACCAAAAGGTTCTATTTAGAATGGGAATAGCTCATTTGCATAGCCTAATTAGATAGCCAGTCAGTGCCCAAAACAGCCTTGAGCTAAAACCATACAAACAGAGTGTTTTCCTTTATACTTGAATTAAATGTAGAATTGTATTTTAGAAAACAAGGTGTTGTTCGAGATTACTTTTTTTATTTACTATTCAGAAAGAAATTTGTAGAAAAGAACATCTGTAGTATTAATACGCAAACATCTGTTGTATGCACTCGTTCCACGTGCTAGCTACATACAGAAGTGCTGCCATCAAGATTTTTTTTTACTTACCATCTGTCGCAACTCTGAAACAGCTATTGCCACGATAATATTTAAACGATTAATTACAATGTAATATTATATAGTCGTAAGATAGGAAATGACTCCTATCCTATTTCCGAGTTTAAAGAAGAATTTTTCAATGAGAACAATTAAAACGCATACTTAATTATATTGAGATTTTTTTTTATTAACATTCAAAAGACATTGAATTTATAACTTATCTAATGAGAAGGTTGAATTTGATAAATTTTAAGGAGTTTGTTAATATCAGGCTCGATTTTACTTAAAAACAACGGTAAGTCGCCGCGTTCAGTAACATGGACCCGATTTCTCTTTTTAGTTACCAACGTTGCTACAGCATCCTATCCACGTTCAGCTAAATAGGACGATGGGAATTCTATCAGAAATCGTTGAACAATCGACCATAATCCTGGGTACAGTTGCGAAATCGGCTTCTGAAGCCAAAATTCTTGATAACCATTCTTTAATTTAATTTTCAATTCCTCGTTTGTCGTCAGTTCTATTAGTTCAAGTGGGATTGACCTGTGTTAACTTTTGAATTTGAAAAAGGATCCCAGTCTTGTATGTTTAATATCCTAAAATCGTTCCTTTAAATCACTGTGGCTTTATTAGTACGTGATTAGCGCGTTTTTGTTTTGTCTTTTTTAGACAATATTTTTTGTCTGTCCACGCCCTCACTGTACTATCCCAACGACCCCTAATTTTCTCTCGGTCTTCTACTGCCCCCCTGAAAGTCTCAAACGCCCACAAGGGGGCTTTATCGCCCACGTTGAAAACCTGTGATGTAGATATTTATGCATAAAAACAGTGATAAAAACATTCTTCTTGTTAATTTCTTTAGAAAAAACCTATAAAGAAATGGGATTTACTATACCCATATCAAAGCCCTTCAATAAACCACGGACACTATTTTTTTATATATATTTATATTCGTAACCACCTGTTAGTTTTATAAACGAACCATCAAATTTCCATTACGTAACGAACCGTTTCGTTAACGAACTGTTATTGATCCGTTTTTTCTTCTTGAATAATTGCCATTCTCTGGTCATCACTTTCATTGCTCGATGAGGAATCCATTTCACAGATGCAAATTATATATTTTTACTTTAAATTAATATAGTGCACGATTTCAAATGAGCGGTCGTCGGGCAACAACTGACGGCTGTCAAACGACCAGTAATCTAACAAACATTTATAAAACGCCAAAATCGGGCGGTAGTCTAAATATTAAGTGTAATATAGTTAAATATGCGTTAAGAACGAATGGTTATAAAACCGACCCTTAGTCATTTGGAAACCTCGATATTAAACCTATTTTTATCGTATTTAAAATATCCAAAACATATTTACAAAACACCTGTCGTATCGTTTTAGTGATTATTCGTTTGATCCGATTGCTCTATATAAAAATAGAAAATCTCGGATGCTTTATTCTGGTACAAAACTAGCTGATCTGTAGCCGGCCTTGCTCGGGTTTTTTTTTTTTTAAAGTACTGAAGTTGTTAATTCTTGCTTGTCTTTTGGATGCAGTAATTGATTTTCCAACGAAAGTATTGCCTTGTGACGACTATTGCTATCTCTAAACAAAGAAACAATCATTTGGTTTTTTTATTTCATTCCAAGCTTTTAATTTTTCAAAATATATCTAAAAAATAAAGTTCTTAGGTAGGTACCTACTTGTGTTTTCCATTTTGAAAATATTCTACCCAAACTAACCTTCTTCTTTTGTATATGTAATCTGTGGCTAACCAGAGTGGTATATATATGGGAAACCACAATACAACTGGCTGGTTATATGTTTTAAAACTAATTTTAAAACGTTATAATAACAGTTTTACATATTGAATTGCATTCAAACTACTATTTAAACCTTCCCGGCACTAATAAGAACAAACTGTTCTATTTTCATCGAAACCGGTCGAATAATTTTCAATAAATCGAAGCCAGACAGATAAACATTCATTTTTCATATGTAGAGAAGAAGAGATACACACTATCAATCCAAATACGTATAATATAATATTGTATCCAAGTCTCTTTTACTTTTTTATTTTGTTTTCAATCGTACAATACTTAACTGGTATTATTAATAAATACGTACTGTCCAAAAATATGAATATAGGTAAATGGATATCAGCGCTGACCAAATGTGGATATGTGTCCAATTGGACAAACTCGCAATGGATAAATTTCCAAATGGGTAAAAAATCCAAATAGACATAAGAATGTTCAACTGGACGAAAAAATTTCAAATTAACAACATATTTTCAAAATATTCACCATGTTTAACATCAAATACCATTCTTAAACTATATTTATCATATTTCAATAAAATTTTATTATTCTGTAGGCATTCACATCTTTCCAAATACCTTCACTGCTCATGTTGTGAGGCTGAAGGAAGTAAGAAAGGAAAAAAGATGGGGAAGAGGAAGGTTGAGAAGCACCATGCTATGCATTCACTGTTTTTTTTTTAAATTCTGTGATGGACAGACCGTACAACATATTTCGCTCATCCATATCCATGTCTTTGTTGTCACTAGCGGAATGAAAGAGAACTAACAAATTTACCTAGGTAAAATTGATAGTGGAGATTATTTTGGGACCTGAAAATGTTAATCTTTCAGATCTGGTCACCAGACTTAGTTTAAGTCATTTTATGGAACAAAAGGTGGACTTTCACCAAGGCTACTAAAAGCATCTACCGCTCTGGAATTATTTGTTTCTTTCCAAAGCCGTTGTTGCCTTGGACACCCAAAACTAATGCGACAAAACGAAGTAAATGGTCTTGTGTGAGAGTTTGAAAAATAAATTTGATCATTAATTAAAAAAAACAAAACCTTACTTCTTACGAGAGATAATAAACGTATACCCCAACTTTGAAATGTTGTTATAGCTCGTAGGTCCTGTTCTAGAAGAGAAAATACCAGGCGAACAGAATTGTAAAGTAGGTTAATGTCTGAATATAAGCAATGAAATAAAAGCTTTTACTTTTAATGGGGAGATTTAAGCAGGTTTATGACAGAAATCCATTTAGTCTCGTGTTTGAATGTTTTAACGCGAAGAAAAACATTTTACAGAAAATTAAATAGACAGACTCTCTGCTTCTGTGGAGGACATGTTTTTTGGTAGAGTGGGCAGACTTGGAGATAAAGAAATAATTTTAAGAACAGAAGCTTTATGTATGTTCATTTTTAAATAAATTGTTCCGTTCTATCAGAAAAAAAGGTTATACTTGGTGATTGATACTTGATTCGGAAAATTGATGGCACAGTATAAGAAACATGGTTATGTGTCACATCTATGTGACGTCACGCTTAACACTCTTAAACGGTATATTACCATGTTTAGTAAAAGTCCCACAGGTTTTGAGTAAAATGGACTGTTTTGAAATTTTCACAAAAAGCAAATATCTACCTTACTGAAGCACGAAATGTATGAAAAAGTCGATCAAATTCGAATGCGTTGAAAAACAAATCAACTCCGGGCTTCAAATATGCAGTTCACGCAGTAATCAACTGCGTTGAAGAGCGATATGTGGGAGAACGCGAGTCAAAATCAAACTTTTTGAAAAATAACTCCCCCTATGAAATTTGAGCATTAATACATAAATATTGTTTAGATTTTGTGAAAATACTAAGAAGTGGAGAATACAAAATTTTTCTTATTTAATTTATTAACTTTATAATAGGATTGTAAAAATTAAATGGGTTTCTACGAATTAACGACCATAATGTTCCTCAAATTTTATCTCTAAATTTCTGATTTTAATAAATATTGAAACGTATGTAAAAATAGTCAAACATTATTTTGTAATTTCGCATGATTAAAACTCGTACCTAAGTGATACCAAGACCGTCATTTCATGATGATAATTTCAAAACTAATTAGAGTCCCGGAAACCATACACATCATGTTTGATCAACCCGACAAAAATTGCGTACTCTAAAAAAATGTACCTACATAATTCCATATTGAAATTGACATTAATCCACAGGTTTCATGGCTCATCGTTTTTCACGTATCTGCATTTTCAAATGATGAGTTGCTGTCAATTATTCCGTATTATGAAATATGCATATATGACAAAACTTTCAATAATTCATTTTTATTTGAAATATGCATTGACGAGTTGTTGTTAATGATTTCGTATTTGAAATAACGTGCTTGTTTTTTTTTTAATCCTTGCTTAAATATGCGTTTGATGATTGTTCGCCACTACAAAAATACACAGATATTTTATTTGTTTAAATTTATTACCTTCAATTAAACCAGCCTCAATAAAAAAGATCGAAACTTCTGTTTTCATAATTCACCTTCAATAATTTTCTTTCATACTCCCATCTTTCCCATCAAAGACTTTTTTTTAATGTGAATACCGCACAAGAGTCTCAACTGCTCCCAACCGTCTGGATCCAGTGAGACTATGGCATCCCCAATTGGGGAATATTGTGAGGCTGAAGGTATTGGGGAAGGGAAGGAGAAGGGGAGAAGGAATTCAGATCTTATCACCAAACACCATTTCAAGCAACGTTTCAATTCTGAATGGTGGTCTTTCACCAGGGCGATACTGAGAGTATCTTCCACTCTGGAACGTGCGCAAATATAATATATATTATTTTTTAATTAATTCATTGTTAAACAACACAAATTAATTAAATAAAATTTACTTGCGCACGCCGGGATTTGAACCCGCGACCTTCGGATTCGTAGTCGAGAACCTTACCCCTCGACCATAGAGGCCGTCAAAAAGACTGTTTCAGATTTATTTTTTTTATTAGAACTATGTGGAAAAAAACTTTACTTAATTTTATTACGATTGTATATTATCTGGGTTAATTGAAAAAAAGTGGTTACAAAGCAAAATGCCCACATTTATACAGCCACGAATATGTTTGTATAAAGTCCATAATATAAAAATAATAAAATTCCTTAAACGTGGCTTTTCTAGAGATTGCCGAAGATAAAATGGAGAATGCGGGTCACAAACGAGCAGGTGCTAAGGAAAGATAAAAGAAATAAAAACCATTTACCTTGGACAAATTCTATAGAGCAACAAGTTGGGCTACATTCCAAAATTTGCCGTTAAATAAGGAGTAGAAAACCGTAGACATGTAGAGATTTTATATACCAAAATATTCATCAGTGAATATATTTTCAAGGTGTGAAATCTTTTTTAAGACCGAGACAATTAAGAGACAATAATAAGAAGAATAAAATAAGTTAAATATAGTTGACCTAGATAATTTCCAATGAGTTATCTCTATGTAAGTATAATAGACAGGTTTGTATTAATACTTGTTACTTTCAGTGATATTGTGCAAAATGGCAAACTTTAAAAAAAATGTAAGTAAGTTCTGTAAGTATTTTTTATTTTTTTATTATTATTTTGTGAGCTGTTTCGGCGTTAGACCACATTGAGACTTACTTATGTGATTTTATTTACCTCTGCACAATTTTAATGATTTGAAATGAATTATAATTTTTTTTTTTTTTTTTCATTTTAATTTTTGTACCCTGAAGATGCTTATGTTAAGCGAAACCGGTCGGTCGTAGTAAAATTAAATAAAATTCTCGTGGTTTTAAACAAAGTTATTGTTTTATTTTCATGAATTATAATTGTTTTCGGTAAAAACCGATTTACTTAGAAAATAATTGTGATAGTTAAAATTCTTTATTCTGTGAGGTACTTGCAGATAAAATCTGTTATCCTTGCTTTAATGATGACGGGTATTTTAAAAATGTTTTTGTAATGACATGAATCGCGTTATTTAAATGTGTTTTTTAAATCCTTGAATTTTTATAAGTAATTATATTGTTTAGGTTTCGTGAAAATACTGAGAAGTGGAAAATAGATAATTTTACTAATTTTATTTATTAACGTTATATTCGGATCATTTGTTCGTTTGTTTATCTCTAGTTAAATAAATAATTTGAGTGGGTACCGAAAGATGAAATTGACAAACGGAAAAGGGGTTAACAGCTCTGAGTCGTGGTTGAAATTTTCAAGTTTAAAGTTTAATGAACTAAAACACGTACATGAGAGTATAGGTCACGCAATTACAGTTGAACCAAACAAAGTAAACTCAAGGTGGTTTTTAAATTGGTGCGTAAAATTTTCCATTTTTTGAAACTTATTTAAGTTCGAAACATGATGTATGGAAGCAATGAATCTGAGTGAGGACTGTGTTCAGATCAACTCTGGTTGTGATACCTGTGAATTTATCGAATCAGATGTAGAGGGATGTTAATAAGTAACATATCTTTATCATACTCAATTTCAAAAAGAATCAGTACATATTTTCCGTACTTGTAGTTTTTTTTTATTTTTTATTTATTTATTATTTACTAACGGTCTATTGTAATTTTGCATCGGAATGGTAACCTTATAAAAGAATTAAAATCGTTAACAGAATAAGTATAGTGTTAGTATCATAAGAATAAAAAAAACATTTTACAATTTATTGGATTGACATAATGAAGCTTGTAAAACTCCCAGTAAATTTTAATCAATGAAGACAATTTTAACAAATCTCAAATAAAATACGTAACGGAAAAGACACAAAAAAAAATGGTCACATCCGGGAATTGAACCAATAACCTCTGTCTTACCAAGATAACGCTCTATCCACTGAGCTAATGATACCTAATAATTTTTCGTAATTTTTATCGATATCAAGAAAAACAATAAATACAGAATAATACACCACGCATAAACTCATTACTGAAGCATATAGTTCCTTATAACAGGCAATCAATCTGCCAAATCTGGAAACTAATATCGACTTAACATGAAAATAATAGCGCTTGAACAAATTTTGATAATTTTTAGTTGTTTAAATATTCTCAATTGTTATTAATTTTTACACAGTATTATATACTTTCTATTACGTTATATTTTATGCATATATCATAACAATATACATTTGTATCTACGTAGTGTAATAAATTAAGTAAATTAATAATATCTTTACGGCGAGTTTATTTCAATAATAAACAGTCAATATGACTTGTGAAACACGGGTAGGATAATGAGTCTTATAATATTCCATTCCCGGTTATGAAACAGCGTGCAATACATGCGAGCTGAAATTGCAAACTGCAATATCACCAGCATACGGAAGCAGGCAGTGCCGAGAACATATACTCGTGGAATAATTCATGTCGGAGGGTGGTGTGTGGGCGAGAGTGGGGTGCCAGTCGTCACGTAAGATGCACGTAGATTCTACGTGTTGATTAATGGTACAATGAAGCGGCGGTCGGTTCTGCGAAACACGTGCACGGATAGGAATCGACAACCTGTCATTTTTAATGGTCGCTTATTAGCAAAATAAAAGGTTTTCCCTAAAAGGCTTTATTGGGAGTAGCACAGTTCCAACTGCTCTAAACTCTCTGAAGCCAGTGGTACTATGGAACCCCCAATCATTGGGGTTTGTTTTGAGGCTGAAGGGAATGGAAAGGGGAAGGATATGAGGAAGGGGACATTTGGGAAGTACCTGGCTATTTACTATTCAGATCACGTCACTAAACTCCAATAAAGCCATTTCAAGCAACGCGCAACGTTTCAATTCTTAATGCCGGTCTTTCACACGGGCTATACTTAAAGTATCAACAACTCTGGATACATACTCTTAAGTATTGCCCTGATAGTCATCTGTTACAAACTGCATATAAGAGAATTAAGGGATAGAGATAGCAGTGGCGAGCAGTCCATAAAGGCTGAAAATCGATACCTACCTTAAGAAAAACAATTCACGATAAAATAATTTATTTTTAATCTACGCAAAAATCCTATCAAAATGAATTTTTTCTATGAATTTGGTGGCACATTTATTCTGTTGGCCACAAAGAAAATGACCATTTTCGTATAATCAATGCACAATTTATACCAGAAATTTAAAAATTATACACCACCTACCTTCGGTGATGCACGCCACTGAGAGTTATTAAGTACACATTTTGTCCTAAAATTGTACCATAAACGTGGAAGAGGCGTATACAGTTTCCGGTTATTTTCCCAAAAATTGGTGTTTTGCTGATTTCGTGGAGATAAAATGCTCTCCAACACTAGTTTGAAGCTAACCCAACGGTGATTCTGAGAACCCGAGGTGCTCGTTACCACTACGTTAATGATCTCTGCTCCAGGATTCTGGATTCTGGAGAAAAAAAAACACTGTCAGCTGTTCATTTGCTGAAGAGAATAAGCGAACTGTTCTACCAGTGTTCTATTCGCAATGGCGTTTACGTTTGAAATAACTACGTACGAAGGAAAACAAGATTTAAAATATATATTTCATTTTGTTTATTGTGAAATACATTTGTCCAATAACACGTCAAATCATCATATATTAGAAAAATCAGATTATCATATTAGATATATCAATAACATCACAGCCTCATATTGAACAAAATATTTATTGCCGTTTTAAAGTCAGTGTATTTTTAGTAAAAAATGTCTACCTCAGAAGAAAGGTACTTTTGTTTAGGAATGTAATCATTCCCAGAAAGGCATGATCTTTAGTGGGTTGGTTCTGCCCCTTGGAAAAATAAAAAAAAGGTGATGATTATTGGTAGAGACTTGAAAGTTTCAGGTTGGCGATAACGCAATTTTTTACGCGAATTTTTCGCTTTTCACGAGAATACGCCACTTTTAGTATATTTCACACAATTTTTGGTACTTTATAATAAAAAATTAACATTACGCATTCATAATATTTTTTTGTTCATAGTTTTGACAAGCTTGAATAGCCATAAAATGGAATGAAGCTAACTTTTCGTTGAAAAGGCAGCAAAATGTCATACTTTTTGTTATTTCTAATTTTGTAACTGTCAATTCATGGTGGAATTCCACATTAAAATGAATTTTTTTATTATAAAAACTTTTGTAACTTATTTATTTTCGACCGGACCGGTTTCACCCTTTCAGGAGTTTCTTTAGAAAATAGGAGAACTCCCTCCCGACATCGATGCTCTATATACCATAGATTTAGTATTCATTGTGCCAGTCTGACGATGCCCGTGATAGGGTGAAACCGGTCCGGTCGAAAATAAATAAGGGGAAAAACGTTACAAAGGTTGTTTAATAAAAAAAATCATTTTAATACTTTTTTTGTTGCAAAATGCCAAAAAGTTAACATAAAATCAATGTTCATTAAAGATAAGACCGTTTTTGCTACAAATTAACCATTAACTATGTTTCATTCTACCTTATTTTCATCCCCATTTATCTTAGACTCACAATACACCCCTCATTATATACTGAACGTCATCGTCTAACCACAAAGCGATTATTTTATTTTTTTACGAAAAGACCAGAAAGAAAAACTTTTGTTTTGTTTTCCAAATGCTGTTTTATGATTTTCCATGCTAACTAAATTTCGGGAAAATCAGTCAATATTGTTTGAATATTGATAAACGAGTAATAAATCGTCAAACTTTCATCGTTTTTAAGTTCATTATATTATTTAAGAGTATTATATGAAAACCAAGAAACGTATAAAAACACGTCTTGAAGCTATATAGATTTTTCACATGAAGTCTTGACTCATCGGTTTTCGACTGATTATTTTTTTCCTTTTACATATTTTTGCAAAGTTCATTTTATGTCACTATACGTTAAATTAATACATAAAACACAATAAAAACTAAATTTACTAAATCTTTCAGATCGAAGCATTAAAACACTCGCTTGTACGCTGATGATGCAGTGCTGTTTGCTAACAGTATGGAAGATCTACAGTCACTCGTATATAGGATGAACGAAGTATGTATGAAGAATGAGCTAATGATTAATGTGAATAAGTCTAAAGTCATGCTGTTAGTGTCATCTAGTGAGAGAGTACGAAAACAGTGTGCAATATAGTTTTGAATGATGAATACTTGGAGTAGGTCGATGAGTTTGTATATTTGGGAAGTATGTTTACGAGAGATGGAAAGACTGATAGTGATATTGAAAGAAGGGTGAATGCAGGAAACTCCATTAACGGAGGACTGAAAGCGGTTTTTTTTTTTTTTTTTACATGAATACCACACCAGAGTCCCAACTGCTCCCAACCGTCTGGAGCCGCATCTTCATGGCATTCCCAAATCGGGAATGCTGCAGGAGGCCGGGCATTGGGGAGGGGAAGGAGAAGGGGAGGGGGAGGAGGGAGGTGGGGAAATTGGCGCTATCAAAAAATTGTCCAAAAAAGCAAGCTAGCAGTCCACAATGGAGTGCTGATGCCAAAGCTGATGTATGGCAGTGGGGCATGGAATTGACAGAGGAAGGATGAAAGTAAACTGAATGCCGTAGAAATGAGATCACTGAGGCGAATGTGTGGTAAAACCGTGTATGATCGTGTGAAAAATATTGAGATTCGTAAAGAATCAAAGGCTTACGTAAGCGTAATGAATACGATAAAGAAAGGGACGTTTACATGGTTTGGGCAACGAAAACGGAGTGTAAGAAGAATATATGACGCGAATGGGAATGGAAGAAGAAGCCGGGGACGGCCGAGAAAGACATGGCACCATCAAGCTAATCAAATACTTGAGTCGGGCCATGTCATAAGTCGGAATAATAGAAGAGAATGTATGAGACGATGTATGAATGTGAATGAAGCAAGAAGTGTATGCCAAGACCGAGTTGTTTGGCGGTCCGGCTGCCTACCCCTGCGGAGAAACGGCGTGATGGTTAGTTAGTTAGCTTGTACCTAGATTACATGAAGTTAATAATATATACGCAGATGTAGCGGATCTATTTAACTGCATGTAAGGTAAGTATAAGAAGGCTGCACTGGCATATTGTTTCAATCAATATTAATTTAATAAATGAATTGAAAATACACTTTTTTTCCACCACTTCATAATTATACATAGATATCTACATGTTTCGAAAGCGATGCTTTCTTCATCATATATGAATACTAAAAATAATAATTTCAAGTATAGACAAATGATAAAAATTAGAACACAAACTGTAAGAATAGTCAAATTATAAACGTAAACAAAAATTGATTAAAGTAGGTAAGTAATTAATGAAAATTGCTAATTAAAAAAAATTATAAATTTTTAAAAAATATATGTATTTTTACTATTAACATTAACATGAAAATAAACTCAATAGATAGCCATTTAAAAAAAATGTTTGATTATTTATTAAATTTAATTCACTATTAACGCTTCTTCTGATTTTTTTAATTTCAGATTTATCTAATTGTAAACCGGTTGTATTTGTATGTAAAAATTTTAAACCTTTATTTATATCAAATGAATGATTGTGTAGTCGACGGCGGGCCGAGGCTTTCGACACCTCTCTTATTCGGCGCGAAAGACCACTCGTGATTGACCACCTGTCGTCACAAGACTGTAAATTTTTAAGGTGTCGGATCCGAAGACATTCTCGTTCCCTTCGAGGAATGTCGGGTAGGTGAATGCTGCTGGTTCTCACGCACCCAGTGCTATATGTATGGCGCGCTAGGTGGGCCACTCCTCTGCCGGGTCCTGGCCTTGTCTGACGTCCTCTTGTCTCGAGGAAGTAGGCCCAGGACTTCTTCATGGCTCGGCGAGGCAGCGGTGGAGAGGGCGAAAGTGGAGGGTGAAGTTAAAGACTTTTTGTTAATGTTCTGCTCACAAGTTGTGACAAATTACGACTGCCTTTATTTGATTTTGATTTGATTGGTTTACGGAGTTCCTAAACTAAAAGTGTTATGACTCTAGCATAATTAACAATGATTATCTAATGATTCTTTATTTTTAAATTTTTACTGTTGGTGGCGAGTGGACGAATTGAAACTTAATAACGATGGTGCAATTTTAGGGGCAAGATTTTACTCCTTACGAAGGATTGATTTAGGTTTCTTGTATTTAAATATTTCATTCTCGCTGTATTTAGCGAGAGTGTTTATTGATGAGTTTTCATGACCAGCTAGACCGGCATAAAACTTTTCAGAATGTGTTACCATAAGATCCTTTATCAGAGGAATGTTTGTGTCATTGTGTAGAGTGTTAACCCTGATCCACGTAGGCGCATTCAATGCTAATCGAATGGCTCTCAATATCGCCCTGGTGAAAGACCACCATTCAGAATTAAAACGTTGCTTAAAATGACTTTTAGCCGTGTTTGGTGACCAGATCTGAATAGCCAGGTATTTCCCCACCTTCCTCCTCCCCTTCTCCTTCTTGGGGGTGCTATAGTATCACTGGCTCCAGACGGTTGGAAGCAGTTGGTACTCTTGTGCGGTATTCATATGAAAAAAAAAGTAACAAATTTAAAAAAAAAAACGATTTAATACATTGCTATCTCACGCTCTACACCCTTAAAACGGTTTAGGTAAAAATACTTCAATAGTCCACGTGTACAACAGTACAGTTTAGGTGCACGTGTTACCCACCTTGACAGCTGTACCCGTCCACGTGCAGCACGTGCGGAGGCCGGCAGCCACACTCATACGTGCCATCGTGCAGCTCGCGGCAGAGCTCCGCGCAGGGACTACCGCGTCCACAGCGACCTGGAATAAATAACGGTAATCTTATTATTATGTTCTTGTATCATACTAGCTGAATTAGCTGGCGTTGCCCTGGGGTTATGGGCGGTTTGAAGTCATATTTGATGTGTTACTTTTGTGCAACACTTCATGAGAAAGGGGGATGGGAGTGGTTTTCTAAATCTCGTGTAGACGGTGACGCTCTTGTTTTGAAGACCAAGAGCGCAAAATTTCATCAAGCTAGCAATAAAACTGTAGGTTTTTTCGTAACCTTTGTCTTTCTTTTGAAATATATATACGTATATATATATATATATTATAGAAGGGTGTAGAATGATTCTCGGCCTGTCGAAATCGTGAGGAATTCAATGAATGACATAAAGTATTTTGTCGCAGGCGATGCAAATGTAAACATTGTATTTTGCTTTGAAGAGTTTTATTCACTATGAGCATTTGTTACTTAATTCTATTAATTTTTTACCGGTTTCGACACAGAGATGTATTTTTTGATTCAAAAGATTACTTTTATTTTTGATTCCGACAATTCGTGGTAGAATTCCTTTGTAATGATTTACCTTTAAGTCTACTATCAAAATATGATGTTAAGTGAGATCTAGTTCTCTCTTTCTAAAACACATGTCTGACCTTAAGAGAAGAGGACATAGAACGGGTATTATAAGGAACGTCATTTGGTTCCTAAAACGGAACAACAAGAATCGGAAGGTGAAAACATTTTTTTTGTGGTCTCTTTAGTGTAGCGGTGTTAGAACTTTTTAATATTTTTTTTATTTTTAATACTGACAAATCGTAGTGGAATTCCATTATTATGATTTATAATGGAATTTAAAAAATATTTTCAACTTTTACGGTGAAAAGTCGAAAAAAGTTTTTAAATAAAAGATTTTCTTGTGAAATCAGTCTTCAATAATATGTTGCGTACTTCAATTACTGATATGTATTGAAAAGAATAACCCCACAATGTTTTAATCGTTGCTTTTTCTGCATCATTCAATGGCATGAAATATCTAAAGGCAATGCCTTCATATCGTAAAGAGATCCTTATGTTTAGAACTTCAATTAAAAATTGGAAAATAATTGAAATAATTTGTTTTCTATTTTGTAATAACTTATTGAACCCTATAAACCACATTTTAATATATGTTTAATCATTGAAGATAATATTAACGACTCTCAAAGTGAATTCGAAAAGACAAAGAAAATAAAAAGATAACGGCAGACACTGGGACTGGAACACAATCTTATCTTATGGTCTAGCAGAGACTTTGCGCTCTAATCCACTGAGCTACAGCTAAACCAATCCGTTTCGTCATTTTTATCGGTATCATTATATAGGTTAATCATTATTTTAACAGGTATTCTTATAGTAGTAGTTTTCATCTCTTGTCTGCATCCTGGGATCTTCTGTTGCACTTCGAGGTGGCCACTTATGGCCGAGGTAATGTTTATTTTGATTCCATTACAAGTTTTGGATTATTTACAGTTCGTTTTGAATATAATTTCAAATCAGTAAATTATCTTCTAAACGCGTTCACAAGGAGATTTACGACTATTTTTCATAAGCGTGGATTCATTGCTATTTAATATAGGGCTTTTTGCAAGGCTTCTTCTTTATGGGCAACGAGATTTGTTTTTGTTTTACTACCTATCCTTGTATTTTATGTTCAAACATCCTGGAAGCGGTGGTTTCTCAAATTGACTATAAACGAAATGCAAACACGATAAATATCTCCTGGGACTGAGCTAGCGGTGAATGATGTAAATACATTTTCATTTAATAATAAACCTGAGTAGTTAGTAATTTAAGTATGGACCAGCTCGAACTGATCCGTTATGTAACAAGAAAATATGGTATGTGGTTGAACCATTTTACACAATACTCCTCTCATTTACACATCACTTCATGAACCGCTATGCTTCTGCGTTAATATTGTTGCATTTCCCTAATCATTCCTACCCTGTCTCGTGAATTCGTACTTTCCACTATCCGCCGTAGCCATTTTACGTTTACGCCCGTCTAATCAACAACGCTATACGATATTCCGCGATCTCAGACAGCAAAAATTACGCAAATTCGCCGTCGCAACGCGCTACAAAAAAAAGTCCGCTTGTCCGTGAAGATTGACTGAATTGAGAATATAACCGGCTTCAAATACCTTTGGTGAGTCCTTTCCCTTTACCATGAAACATATTATCTCCTGTGTGCAGTGGTAACTCGCATATCATACTACAACGGTCCAAAATTTCCCAAATTACACAACAGTATGCAAGTGAATGGGGTACAATATTTTATTTCAAGCAATGTCTTCATTTCGTAAAATACTTCAAAGATTGATATTTAAAAAAAATGTTGTTTTAACGTACAGAATGTAAAACAAAATTACACCAAAAAATATTGAAGTATCAATCTGTTTATGACATAAAAAGGTGATATATTTTCCCATTGATACCCCGATAGGCCATCCATCCAATGGACCGTTTACCGCTCCATCGACTATGATTAGAGATTACCCTTTTCTGACAAAACGCAACCGGCTGTACATAAAACAACCTCCTTTTTTACATCAAAGGCTTAGCGAAATGACTATTTTATTATTTTTAATACAAATTATCAAAACTGATTATATCTACATTAATTTTCAAATCTTTTGAAGTCATAGATAATAAAAATGTACTGGCTATTACAAGTGATGTAATTAATGATGTTGCACGCCATCAATATTGTGCACGCTAGAACTGGCTAAGCCTGTACCCAGTATATATAGAATTATGGGTACCGTTCTCCACTGTTCAGAATGTCAAGATTTGTTAACTCAAGCCAGGGCCTTGAAATTTTTGGTACCAGTGTTAATGACTTTTGTAAGGCTTTACGAAATTAGAACTCTAAGATTATCAATTAGAATGTCTAAAATCATGGACTCTACTAAAACCATGTTCAGGCTTTGACTTAAATGTTCTCTCGAATGTGTATTTTTGTCCTCTTTTTGTAATTCTTCATTGTTGTATTATGTTTGTGCTGTTCTTTTTTGTAGCTCTTGTTTATTTCATTTCGTGTTTTGTATTTTGTATAATTGGACATTCGTCCGTAAATAAATAAATAAATAAATAAAAATAATCATAATACTTGGATCACTTGTATAGCGCCTCTTTTGTGAAAAATCACCTCAGGGATGCTGTAAAAATACAGCTCTGTGGGTTTTATCTTTTTATATACAGATACAGAAACATGCTTACCTGGTAGGTCACTCCAGATTAAAACGTTAAATTACAAAGTTGTCGCTTGAGAAGACATGATTTTGCATGCACAGGACACATGTATTGGAAAACATTGCACATTGCAGGATATTGCGGTTACTGTTTAAATCCTATTTGTCATTGATATTATATTTATTAGAGGGTTATTAGTAAAAGAAGAGTGGGTATTTATTTGAAAGATTATTTTATTTGAGATTTTTGATGATAATTATTTACAGTTATAAATATTTATAATTACTTAGAATGTCGCGGACCATGAAAAGTTTCAAATTATTCGGTTAATTACTTTATGTAGGTACTAACGGCTAGCTTCGCTATGTTGATTAGGTATGCAACTGAAACATTCATGGATATGACTTTCCAAAGAGATGAGTTTTAAGTTTTGCTCTGAATCCTGACGAGTCTTTTATCAATCTTAGATCGTATGGCAGTTTATTCCAGGCTTTAGGGGGTGACACGCTGAAAGCTTGCTCACCAAACTTAGTGTCTGGTGTGCGCTTTGGTTCCTTATGTTTAACTGTGTATTCTTATTATTTTAAACTTTCCTTGATTGGCGTAGTAATACGTTGAAAATAATTACTAGAAAATGAACTTTCTGAATCAACAAATGCTCAGCATATCTGCACATCAGCATCTGTAATATTTTCCCTTAAGGCCTATTTAATCTTTGGGGATGCTGTACGGAGAGTCTTTTAGAGAATAGGAAGGAGTAAACCTGGGTCTTGAGATCTATGCTGTAGAAGGGAGGAAACACAGAGGCTGGCAAATCATTCCAGCCGAGCTGTTGAACACAAACAATAACGAGTGGTAGAAGCGACCCGTTTTCATATGACGAATGGATGAATGTTTCTTTTTCCCGGATTGAGATTGATTTTTTCCGTTTTCTGGAGCAGCAAAAATTCTCAATCGGCGAGCTCTAGCGTCGTGAAATTAGCACAATATTATATGCTTTCTTACTCTTCTAGTCGGTACAATACAACTTTTTTAGTTTGCGATGCCATTTCCATCGTGGTTTGGTTTAAGAAGCTTTAGTACTTATTTACAATATAGTTTTTTTTCTCCATGTTTAATAAAAGGAAACAATATTTAGATAATACAGTATCAAAACTCTAGCGAAACCAGTTTGAAACTACTAATTTTTACGTAAATAATCGTGTGTTTTTGCTCTATTTCTCTTTTATCGCTATTTGAGCAACGCCCTACCGCAAAATATTATTTAATCCCGTTTTGATTTTGGTCCCGAATTCTTTGATCTCTGAGTTCCAAGTTTCGCCGAGGCCAGAAGTAATTAAAAGGCAAACCAATACCGACGTAATAAGAAGTTTCCTAATAAGTCGTCATTATATCAAGTTTCAAATTAATTTGAGATTTCTTCTCAAGGTATCCATCCACTTTAACGTTTCGATGGCAACGAAATTAATTGATGTTAAAATGATTCTTGAATATCACAAAATCAGTTGATGGGTGTATTAAACATGGTGAACCGGTAAAGGAAACACTCTGAATGGTTTTTTTTAACATGTTTTTTAATGTTAGTACCGCACAAAAGTTCCAACTGCTCCCAATCGTCTGGAGCAAGTGAGAATGGAATTCCCCAATTAAGGTATGCTGTGAAGATGAATGTTCTGGGGAGGGGGGAAGGAGATGGGTAAAAGGAAGGTGGGGAAGTAGGCTATTCATATCTGGTCATCAAATAGGGCTAAAGCCGTTTCAAGCAACGTTTTGATTCTAAATGGTAGTCTTTCACCAGGGCGATACTGAAAGTATCTACCATTCTGGAACGTGCCGCAAATGTACTACATATTATTTTTAAACGAATAAATTGTGAAATAACACAAATTATACAAAATAAAATAAACCCGCGACCTCTGCATTCGTAGCCGAGCAGCGTAACCACTCAACCACGGAGGCGGTCAAAATTATAATGTTGATGCGAACAGTGAAGCGCTTTCTTAGATGCATTGCTTAGATTTATAGATGGAGAGGTATATCCGAGACACTATCTAGATTGCAAATATATTCGGGTAGAACATGAATCATACAAAAAATTGCAAACAAAAAGGTTATTTCATAGTTAAACAAAAACGGAAAACAGTCAAAATCTTATTAAAACGTGAATTTAAATCTTTTTTTTTTATCGAATAATCACAGGAAACAACGTCACGCGTCAAGTTTTGCGCGCGAAAATACACCGCGCGCAGACTTCTTATCTTGTCGGCCGCCAGCCGACAACTGAGTTTTAGCCTACAAATGGTAATGTCGGCTGGCACCCGACCAAGGAGTGGTAAGGGTTAATGAGGTCTTATTTACAAAAAAGGCTTTTATTTCTTCCTTCCAATGTCTGAAACACAACATGCTCGTTCCACCGTATCCTGGGAGGATTTAAAAAGGTCTCTTGCGGACTGAGCCAGTGAGAAAGGTAGGAGTAATATCCCCTTATTTCTGTTAAAGAGCCCCACCTTCTAAACTGAACCTTACATTAATCGACGATAATAATAATAATAACAAAAATTACATAAAATGCTTTGTTTACACCACTGTTTAATGTACAGATATTTATATTTTAAACAGTGGTGTAAACGAAGCATCTCGCAATTATTTTATTAATCATTACGCCACAAAATAACTAAATAACTGTTATAATATTAATAATAATTCTTAAAAATGAAATATGACGTCGATAAAAATAACGGAAAATAATTAATATCATTAGCTTGCCCCGGTAAAACAGATGCGACCGTTACCTTTTTTTAATGTCTTCTTTTCGTTTCATATTTCATTTTATGTTTTTTGTTAAAATTATCTGAAATGATTAATAAATATGAACATTAATGAGGTTTATAAGCTTCAATAAGTTACTGGAAATTAATTGATAATTTTATTTGTTTACAATATGCATTTTCTTAAAATAATAACATTAAGAGATTGTCCGATAGTGTTAGGAGTGAACCAACCAAAAAAACTATCCAAATCATGAAATACAAGACAATTAGATCCACCGTGAGTTAGAAGCTAGCAGTCCACAGTGGGTACTGATACCAACCCTGATGTATGACAGTGAGGCATGGAACTGGCAGAGGATCTCTATGTACGAACGTGTGAGATATGTTGAGATTCGCAAAGAATGCAATACTGATGTAAGCGTAAGAAGTAAGATTAAGAATATACGACGCGAATGTGAATGGAAGAAGAAGTCGGGGACGCCCTAGGAAGAAATGGCACGATCAAGTGATTCAAATACTTGAGTCCGGCCATGTCAGAAGTCAGAATAAAAGAAGAGAATGTATGAGACGATGTATGAATGTGAATGAATTAAGAACTATATGCCAAGATCAAATTGCTAGGCGGTCCGTCCTCTCTGCCTAAGAAACAGCGTGATGGTTAGTGATTTAGATTTTTTTTAATATAGCGTTACTGAAAGTTTATGTATATATATACATACTGTTTCTTTTGGGTTACGCGGCCACAGTGAAAATCGTTGTGAAACACTTTGCTCCAGGATATAATGATTACATTACAAAAACAAATTAAAAAAAAAAAAACAAAAACATGAAACAAACAAACATACAAAAAACAAACAACAAGAAAATATCAGTTTACCGTAATGCATTTATTTTGTGGGATTACTTAATATTGATTTATTTATATTGTGTAAACTAATTTTTATTGTTGGTCCTTTTGTACTCAAATTTTATTTTATTTTATTTTAATTTAGTTTTTCCCTTTTTTATGAAATACTATTATGGGTTCTATTACATCAATGATATGGCATCTATTGTATTCTGTACATACAATTTTGACTGTCCTAAAACGGGAAATCGTCCCGGTTGAACAGTCCTTTGACTGCTTCTTAAAATAATACATCTGTATAGCATATTTTGTACTAAATAAATAAATATAAATTATGAAAGAACGTATCACCCTTGCAAATAAGGTGAAATACTACATCTTATTGTGAACCTATTCGAATAAAAAGAGGGACAAAGGAGCTTATTGGTTTAGATTAACAAGTATACACAAGTTCATGGCACGAGAGAATTACAAATAATAATTTACGTGAGTGTGTGTTGTGTTTGTTGCGAAGAAGTTAATTAATTGAGTTGGCGAACATAATAATTATTTATTTGGAATTCGGTTGAGAGTATCATTGTTCAACCCTGTTTAAAGGTTCGGTGTTATAAAGTTCGGGTGACGAAAGAACTAAGGAGGATCCTGACTGTCAGAAATATTCAAGTAATTTGTAATGCAGCATTTCATGACAAGACAAAACAAAACAACGAAGAAAAGTAAAGAAAAATAACAAACCTAACCTTGCTTATCATGCTCTGTTTCGTCACTATTCTATTTATTCGATTACCGTAATGAAGTACCTACCTATCAGAACGAAGGCTTTTATTTATATTGTTAGAACTACAAAGGTTGTCCAAGAATTACAGATCGTTTGTCATTTGCGGCGGTACGGACGAAATATTTCACTTACACGTTCTCTATATAAACACATATGACCCACTAACCAAAGCAGTTGGTTAATGGACTCTGCCAAACAGACGTGTTTTCAATCATTGTAGAAAATAATATTAGCATAACCCAAATGAAACATGAAAACGGAAAAACGACAGAAAATAAAAAGATTTCAGTCGCATCTGGGACTCGAACCCAGGACCTTTGTCTATCGGGGGCAACCGCTCAACCAACTTAGCTAATGAGACCAGTTCAATTTATGTCATCTTCGTCAAAAAAAAACAACAAAACAATTTTTCACGACAATTTAAATAGTCGGTAATTTATTTATTGACAGAATATTTTATGCAATTCACATTAAGTACCCATCTCCGAAAACATTTTATTTTTCATTTTCTTCCCAGTCAAGTGAGAAAAGAATACATATTTTTATAGACGTTTAAAAAAGTAGGTGTTCATAATTTAAATTGCAAAAATTTGTTTTTTTTTATCAGAATCTGAAACATAAAGCGCTGCCTAACGGTGAACTCTGGCGATATGTAGTTTGCCAGGCATTACAAAGAGAAAAAATCAGCTAGCATCATATTTTGCGAGATTTTCCACGCAAGCATTAAAACATTTCTTCAAAATAAATTTCTAAAGGTTTTATAAAATTTTGTTTTTTTTTTACTAGATGCCTTTTGTTCGTATTGAAAGCTATGCTTTCATCCTACACTTATACATCTTTCCAAAAGTTTACGTATATGATTCAGCCTGGAGCTAGGTAGAGAAACCTTTATCAGAAAATGCTATTCCCGCCCCCTGAGGTACTACGGGGTAGTTACGGGGTGGTCGGGTGGGAAGGGGGCAGGCAAGCTCAGACCGAACTTTCCGATACCGCCTGAGATTTTAGGAAACTTCAGTCATTGTTGGTGAAACTCCCTGAAAATGGGAAACGCCTCGCGGGCTGCGGAGACTTTGCACGGGTCATATCGCGAAAAATTTTCGTGCGTTAATGTGTAAACAAAAATTTTCAGATGGTATTATTGATAAATGCATTGAAATGTCATTTCAGGGCCCCTAGCACAAGCACATCGAAAATAGTTTTATCGACAATATCGGTTATTTGTTAACACTCTCGAGCATGGCTGCAGATTGTCAACAATGCAGATCTCCAAACTACTATAAGGATACTGTATTACAACTGTCGCCAATGGTAATACAGTATCCCTAAATTGGAGTGTGTTGTCAAGCTGAAGAGAGTAGGAAAATGAATGAGATGGCAAAGAGGAAGGTGGGAAAGTACTTGTCTATTATGAATAGTGTGTCTTTCACCAGGGCGATGCTGGAATTATCTACCGCTAACACGATCAGTGAACACTCTACCTTATGGATCTGTTACCATATCAAGAGATTTTAACAAGGTATCACGTCCATGGGTCAAATGAATTGTACATATAGTTTGGTATTACAGATCAATGAACCAGTGAATAGAATTTGTTAGCCATAAGTAGTAATACTAGACTGTATATATACGATAGAGTATTGGGAAAAAAAAATATGTACAGCGCCCTTAAGGTTATTTTTCATAAAAACGGCGCTACATCCATCGCATGCAGCAGGAGCCACTAGACCGTGCGGTGACACCCGCATCATTATACCTCCTGACATGCCCTGGGGTCTTAGCGACTGATTGAGCACCGACATCGGCTGGCCGACATCGCCCAGGAGTCTTGGCGACTCTCACGACTTCTGGCGGTATTACGCTAGAGTCCCAGCGATCCAGACAGTGTTCAGAAGCAACTCTATCGACAGCTTGGGTGGCATCCAACCCCAGCACCCATGAAGTCGAGCAGCGAGACGGAAGTCGAGCTGGGCCCATCAGCAACCGGCGCGCCGCTGGAGGCGTCTTTATACTTCGTTCACGGTACTTTCACTCCATAACCTAAGTCCCAAATCAGTATTCAAGCCCACTCAGTCATACTTACTTTTAAGTTCCTTTTTGAAACACATTTTAAATCTACTTACCTACAGATTGTAAAGTTCTATGTTTCATTGTAAACCCATATATAGAAGTACATTTTGTCTAACTTGTCCATGCTCCAAGATATTAGTTTCCTTCTCTCCGATTTGATGAGCTATAGGCCATCTGGCCCCCTGATCATAATTATCTTGTATTCTTAATTATTATATAAAAGTAACCGTTCAAAACCTCGCACTTACTTATCCATAGCAACAGTGATGAATTACTTACATTCGCACATTTTATTGTAACAGTACCTACCTCTACTGTAGGTACAAAAAAATGTATCTAGGTTAGGTAAAAGAAGACCTTTATACCCCGCTTCGGGTATTTTTCCTTAGTTCCCTCTGATCGATGGGGCTGTTTTCGTCTGACCCCCTATTCCCAGGAGACAGAAGAGAAATGAATTGTCAAATGCGTAAATTACAACATTGCCAAACAGGTCTCCAAAATTCAATCTATAAGAAAAAAAAAACATTTGCAAAATCACGAGCTTACGGGCAATGTAATGTAAATATCAAATGGTACATGCCCTTGGGGTGACGCTAAAACAGCGCTGTGCAAATCATCCAAGTATTATTCTTATTTGCGTAGCTTTTTATAGATATTTTTGTGAGCAATGTTAATAATTATCTACTTCTGTTTTTCTTTTTAAAGTCAAATAGGTTGAATATATGGTTAAAACAACGTAACTTTTTTTAATATAACCAGAATATCATTCCAATATGCATGACAAGAAATCTGTTTTTTTCTTCATTTTTGTGGTCACACACAAGCAAACTCTCTTCGTTTTACTGTTTTTTTTAATGAAATAAGATTTATTATGTCTCTATTTTGCGCTTCAAATGGTTTCTTTATCAAATATATCATGTTCAATAACCCCAAATTATCATATTCTTTATCAGAATCATTGATTACGCAACTGCCACCCTTAAAACAAAAAATTATTTCAGTGTTACCTTCTTCTACCTACTGAACTGGTCATTATGATGTACTATTACCACAGCCGTCAAATACTTGAAGCACGGCGACAGTAGTGACATCTACATTTTTCATATAGTCGCTGGTTTTCCTTAATAGCAATAATCTCTCTCTGTTATTCGGCTAGATTAGACTATCTTCCTTTATTCCGGGTTCAATTCATATTACCTGTTATCTCGTGTTATTATTCATATTGTGTATATTTAATCATAAGCTTTTATAACCATTATTCAAACAAATACAACTCTGTTAACCATTGGTCTTCATTAATCACAGATCCTAACATACGCTCATTTTATTAATGCGTTACATTAAATATTAATACACTCAACTTATAGAAATACATCAACACATATTTCCCAAATACGTTATTTCCAAAATCAGATTATTTTAACGTTTTTCGCCTTTTCAGCATATTTTCAAAATCATTAATTACTATGAAATAACCATCTCGAAAGTGTCACCTTCATCAAAAGGCAGTGTTACTTTATTTTAAAGAAACCTTTTGACGAGGGGAGATTCTCGTTAAATATAGGCTTCTTCAATTTAATTAGGTGGGAAAAATGAGCCCCTACAAAAGCCCCACGATCACAATGTATTGTAACAAATGGCCTTTCCGCCCACAGCCAATGGCGGCCTTTGTACTGGGATAGCTGCGGTAATGTCGAACACATTGTTACAGAACGCGAACACATCATTTGTATTTGACAGTTTTCTCCTCCGGCAGTATTTTATGGGATAGACGTAAGACAGGCTTCAAGTTAAAATTAAACTTTACATTTTTGTAAGCTTGTAATATGTCTTTTTGTGACTTGGGGCTTTTGCTCAAAGGTTTCAGCATACAAAGTTGTTGATTTGTTGCTATCAGTCACCATCCAAAAGTACACAAATTTCAGTAAAATCTGTACGGGTAATTGTTTAAATGTATAAAGTTTCAATAGACAAAATTCCTCACATACTACTCTTTTGAAATCTATTTGAAATATGTAGTGGAATTTTAAGGTTAAAAGTTCAAAATTACCTTTACTGGTTTTTGGTTTACTTAGATTTCTTGGTATGTATTTCATATAATTTAAAGTATTATATCATTGAAGAAAATAATATTAACATAACCTAAATGAAACTAAAAAAATTTCAGTCGCATCTGGGACAAGTCGGATTTAAATCCGAGACACTGTTCAAGTTTGCAATTGAGTTCGGGTAGAACTTTGTAAACATCATAAAAATAGCTGCCAATAATATGAGATTAAAAATCGAAAATAATATTCAGAAATCTTGAATTTGAGATATGATATCGATGAAGATGACACAAATTGAACTGGTCTCATGAGCTAAGTCGGTTGGGCGTTGCCCCGGATAGGCAGAGGACCTGGGTTCGAGTCCCAGATGCGACTGAAATATTTTTAGTTTCTGTCCTTTTGTCCGGTTTCATCTTTCATTTAGGTCATGTTAATATTATTTTCTTCAATGATTAAATATTACAATGAGGTTTTTAAATCTCAATAAAAATAATTAATAATTAAAAATTAAAGTATTATAGTTTGTGAAGTTTTGATTTTTTTTAATAATTTTTTTTTTTAAACCTTTTTTTTTGCGCTTTTCTTTCCAAATCATCCTGTTTAAAGTTTACAGTTTTGTTTATAATAATAACAATATTTGGATTTTATAGCGCCATTTTGTGAAAAATCACCTCAAGTGCGCTGTAATAAAAAAAAATGTAATTTTTTTATTCAGTTCCCAACAAAAATACGCAGAAGATTATAATAAAATGACGTTTTCAAATATTCAACGCACAATTCATAGCTGAACTTGAAAACTATGGACAGCCTACCCTAATCATCCGATTTTTATTATTATTATTATTTTTGATGATGTTTTGCTAATAATAATACGTATATATACTTGACGGGTATTTTTTTATTCCACCATGTAACATACTTGGTATATGTAGGTATATATTATACGAGTATAAATTTACTTTTATGTTAACATATATGGCATGTATAAAACATTAATTCTCTAAAACATAATAATCTAATAAACTTCTATGAAAAAATAAAACATAAATAACACAATAAAATCTTAAAGATAAAAACTATTTCCTAATAATCCAAGACAAAAAATATTTCTTTCAACTAGCCAAGCCTTTAATATGTATATTTAAATATTAACTTAAAATGATTTCTTTTTATTAAAAAACCTTTGTAGCTTTTTTCCACTTATTAATTTCGGCCGGACAGGTTTCACCCTATCACGGGCATCGTCAGACTGGAACCATTAAAACTAAATCTATGGTTTATATAGCATCGATGTCAGGAGTGTGTCCCCCTGCTTTCTAATATATATATTTTTTATTTATGACTTTGTTTTATTGCTGACGGTACAGCTAAATAAAAACATTATTAGAAAGCAATAGGACTCACTCCTGATATCTATGCTATATGTACCATAGATTTAGTTTTAATTGTGTCAGTCTGACGATACCGTGATAGGGTGAAATCGATCCGGCCGGGTTTTTTAATAAAAAAAAATCATTTTAAAATGGAATTCCACCATGAATTGACAGTTTAAAAATTAGAAATAAATAAATATTAACTATCCTATTTTATTTAAACATAATTTCTTCAAAAGATTAGTATTCGCTTTATGGCGTCATTATTAATAAACGATTTAAAACTATTTTTATTCGTTTATTGGTAATGACGGCATTGATGTATTTAATTATTTTCTGTATATTCTTGACGAGTTAAGCTTCGCTTTCGAAACATGTTGATAAGTATATATTAATAATAATGTCTTTATTTCAGCAGAACAAAGCGGTGAGTGCAATACTCTGCCATATACAAAGAATACATTTAAAAAATAATAAAAAATTACAAAAATAGAGTATAAAAAATAAATAAAAATTAAATAGAATTAAAATAACATATTTAGCACTTATGCTACAGTGGCCTGAGGGAAATTCTCCATCTACGATGTAGGAGCGCGCCCTGCCGCTGGGCGACAGCCTGGATAAGAGTGTTTTCCGATCTCCGGTAGCGCTGACTCATCCCGGCTATTCTGGGGTGCTTCAAAGTAGCGAACCCATGCACCCTTACTTCTGCGGACATCTGCGAGGCGCTGCATCTCCAAGGGAGGTCGAACAGTGCCCTGTAAGCGTGGTTATATTGCACTCGGAGTGTGTCCATGACGCCTTGTGTATATCTTGTCCATAGTTCACTATTGTAAAATCTCATGCAATATGTCTGGAATAGTTGCCTTTTTACCGGTGGACTGCACCTATTAAATCTCCTGGCGAACGTGTTGACACGTACGCTCAGTGCTCTTCTTTGGCGTTCTATGTAATTTTTATCGTTTATACTCGTATTAATAAAGTAGTTATTGCAAAGTAATTTTTTAATTAATTTTTTTTTTTTTTATATATTTATTTCTTGCTAAAGCAATCCCGATGAGTTTCGAAACTCATTTTAGGACGGGAGGAATTTACAATACATAAGTAGAAGATAGTACATACAATTTTACATTGACAGCAAAATATCAAAAATACAAGTTTCACATACAAACAGAAATAATTTAATAAGGCCAAGTTAAATAGAACAACACACAAGAGAAAACATATAAGGGAACAACAAAATATACAAATATGGATTTACCGATTTTCATTTTTAAATATCCTTAAAAAGTATTCCTTTATACCATCATTTTGGGATTTTTTATTTTTCTGGATGGTTTTGTACATATCTGGAAGCGACTTATAAAGTGTGTAGGCAATGTAGTTTAAAGATTTTATTCCATATTTTGTATTGTGTGTTTGAGGAATGCGGATTTTATTGTTATTTCGAGTATTGTGGTTGTGGATGTCTTGATTGTAAAGTGGCTTGACGTTAATGTGAGTTGATTGTTGAGTAATTTGTAGGATGGTGCTGGTGATTTCATACTTAGGAAGGATCGTGATTGGAAGGATACCGGAAACTGAGTAGATGTCCCTGACATGAGTGTCCCATGGAAGTCCAAAAACATTTGAACCACCTGCAGATCAGCAATCAATTTCTTCGAGGCAAAGCCCCAGATACAGCAGAGATAGGAAATGTGTGAATGTACCATGGCGTAATATACTGCAGTTAGTAACGGAATGGGTAGTAATCCTTTAAGTCTATATAGCACACCAGTTATGGGGGTAATTTTCTCCTTTACATGATTTATGTGGAGTGGAGAATTTAAGGATTATATATTTAAACATCTAGGAATGATGTAATGTAACGTTCTTTGTCCATATTTATTAATGTGCTTTGAAACAATTCGTCTTTCATTTCAATTTGCATTTTACCAACATCCCGAAAAATTACATGTAAATCATTTGTAGTATTTCTTGAGTAAACAGTCTACAAAGTGACGTTTAGGGTCATTTTAGAGTGCTGGCCCTTAAAATAGCTTTGTATTTATTAAATTTAATCATTATTTTCATTCACATCCGTTTAAAAATCATAGTAAACGTTCAAAACCTAACTTCAATAATGTGACTATCTTAATTAATTTGTTTTAAATTTAACGTCAAAATGTTTTTGTTTTTTTCAGAAAAACATTTTACGTTCCAAGAATACGAATAACCAGAAAATATTTAAATTACTACTACTACCATTATTTGAAGTATAAAATGTTACTTGTGCTCTGATGGGGGACATAGCTAGCAGAGAACTGAATTGTAAGAATCTTGGACCCTCGACCTCTAATCGTTAACCAATTTGTGAAAGCCATTGTTCTGTTTCTACATAAATTACATCAACAAAACCTTCAAATATTTTACCACTTTAGAACCGTTCAGTATTACAGCGCTTACAGATGGCGCAAATATAAATATTTTGGAGAAAAAAAAAACATTTTAAAAATGTAATGCTTTTAAATATTGGAATGAATTGTTTGTTGTCAAATATGAAGTTGAATAAATTGTTATTGTACGTTTAAATCTCAAGTCATTCAAGAAACTTAAAATAAATAATGTACGCTAACATGTATGTTTCTTTAAAGAATTGAGCTGTAAACTTTATAGCAATTTATTCCATTTCATATTTTGTGTGTCCAACCGTCAACAAAAATTAATTTCAATATTTAAAGCATTACGTGCTAAAAGTGATTTTATAGAATATTTAGATTGGCGCCATCTGTGACCGCGAATCACGTTTTGTTTGCCCTTAATCTGATAAACCTCAAAATCACAATAATCGTAAACGACGCATACCTATCATATTATGCAACTCCCCTTCTGGGCTAATCGTTTAACAAACCGGATACCCAAACCATCATAACTGGATATCCGGACAACAAAGGCCTTCCTGCCCGGCCGCCGTGTGTGAACAGCGTCACAGCAGCATGTGGATCAATTTCAGGGATGGTCGGAGATGAAAGGAGGCTTATGGGATGTTGGCATCATCTCTCGTTGGATCCGGCTGTAGTGGAGATGCAGCTTTAACTGGCGATTAACGGACGGAACTAGTGCGCCCATTACTGCTGGTTAGTTGGTTTTGTATTTCTGTGGGTTTTGGTACTCTAGGACTGGGAGGATTGTGTTTATAATGTTTTGTTATGTTAAATTTGTATTGTCAGATAATTTTTAGATCCACGTAAGCCCATTCTTAATAAGTACAGATTTAAAAAAAAAAAATTATTTTGACATTTTTGATTTCTTACAAGTCATATTTCAAATATTACAGTATATTTAATTTAAATGTATTCCTGGTCATAAAAGAGGAGTTCTTCTGTCTGATAAGAGAGCCACGACTCTTAATTTGGTAAGCACGTAATATTTCATTTGCTTCTATTTATTAAATGTTTCGTATAAAATATTTACGAATGTAAGTTTTTTTAAAGAATAGTTAAATTTGATTGTAATTTTGTGATCAGTTTTACAAATTGGTTTCCGTTTCCCATAAATTTGAAATATTCCTGATTTTCTTTAAGATTTTACTATTTACTCCTTTTTATAATGGAAATTTGTTTAAATATATCTTCAACGTTTGGTATTGGAAATAATGTGAAAGGTGATGTGGTTAGGAAGGTAGACAGTTAATTAGTTAGTTTTCTTTTAAAATACAGGGTCTGTCGCAAAAGTGTGGAGAAAAAATTCCTGACTCCAATAGAAGGGGTATCGGGATGCCCCAAGTAGTGGGGATAGTAGGGGGAAGTTGCAGCTACCAAACGCGCCGCTGCTCAATCATCTCCGAGCAACGGTAGAGCTAGCGCAGTGATCCCCGCAAAGTGTATTTTGTCGTTGCGTAGGAAATCAAGATGCAACATTTGCTGGAGCAGCGGGCAGCCATCAAATTCTGTATTCGGCTGAAAAAAACCGATATCGAGAAGCCTTCGGAGATGAACCCATGTCACAGGCAAGAGTTTACAAGTAACACAAATAATTCCAAAACGGCCGGGAATCAATTGAAGACGATGTGCGCGTTGGAAGACCGTCAACTTCCAAAACTGATGACAACGTCACAAAAATGAGGAAAGTTTTACAGTTTGATCATCGTCTCAGTGTCCGCTTAATAGCAGAGAAGTGCCACATGATAAAGAAAAGGTGTCGCGAAAGGATTCGCCGCGTTCGAAAGGAGATCCCCAACACCTGGATTTTACATCACGACAACGCCCACTCACACTCAACTCTCGTCATCTAGGAGTTCCTCGCTAAGCAAGGCGTGGCAACACTGCTGCAACCGCCGTACAGTCCTGACTTATTTTTTTTCCCCCGCATCAAGCGAAGCCTAAATGGACGCCATTTGGAGACGTTAGATGGGGTGAAAACCGCTTCTACGCAGTGATTTAATGGGATTCCGTCTTCTGCCTTCCAGGGTGCCTTCCAAGACTGGAAGAAACGCTACAAAGAGTGTATTGACGCCCAAGGGGCGCATTTTTTAGAATATTAAGTGTTTGTACGTTTATTGGCCATAAATTGTCTGAAAAAAAAATTCTCGATACTTTTGCGACAAACCCTGTATAATATATTGTTGCTCGCAAAATGATTAAAAGATTCGTTTTAAAATTCCCTTATCCTTAAGATATAAAACAGTTTTACCTCTTTAATAAAGCTTAAATAATATCAGTTGCTTCAGCTAGTTTCCCAGTAACCTCTCTAATCTCTAACGAATAAATTCCTCTAATAGAATTAATCCCGTTCATAGCCGCGATAACCGTTCTGATGTATATTTTTCCAATAAATCATATCTCCCGCCAATTTGCACTCGGCCAAGATAGCGATGTAGCGCCGCCAGCTTCCGGCGGCCGCAAATCTAATTAAAATCAGATAACTTCCCGCCGGTGAAAATCCCGCCAAATATGGCGACGCTTCCGGATCCGAGCGGAAGCCGAGCCAATCCCTGGCGCATGGCTGCCACAGAGCTAATAGTCTAAAGGCTGCATATTTTATAAAAGTCTAGAAACCATTATTTATGTACTTTTGCAAAATTAATCACATAAAATACGTTTTTTATAAAATTTCTTCAGATCGCCTCTTACCTGGCATGGATAGAACCATTGTATAAATAAAACTGAATTCGTTAAAAAATAAAAATTTGTTGTCATCTATATTGAAGTTATATTCGGGTAGAATTTTGTAATCATCATAAAGATCAGTAGCAGTCAACAATATGATATTTAATGGAGGATAAAATTAACATGTCTTGAAATTGGGGTATGATATCGATGAAAATGGTGTGAAGTGAACTGGTCTCATTAGCTCAGTCGGTAGAGCGATTGTCCCGGTAAGACAGAGGTCCTAGGTTCAATTTCCTG
The DNA here is from genome assembly GCA_022606495.2 of Halesus radiatus. NCBI lineage: Eukaryota > Metazoa > Arthropoda > Insecta > Trichoptera > Limnephilidae > Halesus > Halesus radiatus. The sequence continues at coordinate 134,544 of JAHDVE020001213.1, forward strand.
ATGCGAACGTTTTATTTTCTGTGTTTTTATTCGGTTTCCTGTTTCATTTAAGATTTGTTAATATTATTATCTTCTTCAATGATTTAATAATATTACAATGAGGTTTATAAACTTCAATAAGTTATTAAAAATAAATTTAATGTTTTTAATTGGTTAAAAAAATATATGTTTTTATGTTATAGTTTCAGGGGGGGTAAGATATAGAATAAGTTTCTCGGTTTTCCCGCGTAATGTAGTCCTTATGAGGACTTATTAACTCCTGACGTTTGCAAGTGCAAATCATTTTAATGGTCTAGAACGAAGCACGGGTGTTGATTAAGCGGTGGGGGTAGTGTAGGGCCTTTAATAGACTTTTTGCGCGTATTAACCTGATTGGTTTGATTTAAGTAAATATAAAAATTTTGGAAGTGCAGTTATCGGGAAATTTTGATCAATTATGACTTTCCAAGAGGTGGCTTTTCTGGTTACGGATCATGAACCAGAAAATTCACCTCTCTCAATAGCCTTTAAGTTTTAGATTGCAATTACATTCCAGGGAGTGAAAAATCTTTAAGTGGCTCGGCTGATGATGATGAAACATTGTTATGTAACACAATTAAGACATTCTAGTCGTTGTAAAATACACCTAGCCGCTGGTTAAATAATGCTCTAGCCGCTAGTTGAACGTTACGCTTCAACCAATCCGGTAAGTTTCCGCTGGCCATCGTTGTTTTTAGACCAATGAGATAAGCGCACGGACATAGTTTCCGGCCACCATCACGGCGTGGGCTCGCAAAGCGACCGCCCGCCGCCATTCATAATCCAGACACAGAGCCATCAGCTGCGTGTGTGCCTTGGCCACGTAGCCGCTCGTAATTGCATCAGTACTTTATAAACGCCTAGCTACCTCAGCATGGCACATAAATATTAAAACGAGTGATCAGTGCTGTAATAACTTGATGCGTCCTGTCTGCCCTTATACGTGTAAAATCCAGAGTCCCTAGTTTGCACACTTTACACCAACGGAATCGTGACTGCTGTCGACGACCGCCATGTAAGCAGATTTGAATTCACTCTCTTGTATGTGCTGTTAATAATTGTGCCCTTGAACAACATGTCGGGTCGGAGATTCCTCAGAGAGAGATTATTAAGAAACAGATTAGAGTAGGATCAGCCCCTAGATTTGAAACCCCGTATGAAATTACTTGTAAGTGTTGTCCTGTAAATAAACCCCTGTCCAGAAAGCACGCATCTCATCATTCGAGTAGTTAGTTACCTTTCCCCGGCATAAGGCTGCGGCCGGCCTTCGACTTTGAGATAGGAGATAAGATGCTTTACCAGCTGAGCTAACCACGGTGGAACCTGAGATCAGTCCTGCTTCTGGCCTCGAGGTGAATTAATCTGCCTTCTTTTCACCAGCACTCTTCTCACTTTTTCCCTTTGTAACACTGGCAGCCCTCGCATGTGGGATTTTCATCCTATTCCTAGCACTGGTCTCCAACGTGAGGACCTATTCATTTTCCCCATTTCTAGCACTGGCGGCCAACTTGGGGCCCCATCCTCTCCTCCTTCCTTATACTGTCTAGTCCTTTCCCTACCTATTTTTGCAACATCTATCCATCGGAATTCATCTATTCCTGATGAAAATAAAATATAACAATCCAGAGAAAGGGGAAGCGAAGAAAACGTCAAAAAAACTCAGACCAAGAATATAAATCTGCCAAAGGCAAGAATGTTGTAAGAAAACATCAAGAGTCAGATTCACATAATTAAGGTTATGAATGTTACAAATTTTCTGAAGAAAAAAGACAGCGATGAATATTGGGAAATTTGAAATTAGCTGACCCAGACTAACTTTTTTCAAAACAGTATAAGTCTCTTCAATCCTTAACGTATAAAAATTAAAAGCTCGGTGATAGTTGTATTTTTTTCTTATTTGCATTTACTCGTATGTCGAGGTTGCAATAAAAAATATAAAAAAAGAAAAAATAAAAAATAAAAACAGAAAACTGTATTTTTTTTCGAAAATACCAAAATGTCACTTGAACCCCAATGGTTTTTAGCCCGTCAAATGTATTATTGCCCATATGTCGAAAATTAGCCTTTTCATGTACACACGCATTTTTTGGTCAACGTTCATGTCGACTAAATTTTCAAAGCCATTTCAGAAGACCCATTTCCAAAGATTATATCAATTACCCATTAATTAAGTTGTAGGTTCTGTAAATTTTACTATTAATTTGTTTATTTATATTTATTGTTTACTTTAATTTTTCACTGCCATCAAACTGTCTACTATTAAAAACATGTCCAATGTTTTCCTTTTTTGTCTTTCAACTTGACATACTCGTAGAAGGCCATTTGAAAAATAATTTCCCTGAGAGCTCATGTCATCTTTGGTGACGGTTTTTTTTGGAAAGGAAGGAGATAAAGTTTTAGGAAGCAAAAGGGTGTGAGCAGTGGGTAGAAATCTGGGGGGCAGTATGTCCAGGAGTGACGGATATATGAATTTATCCCTCCCACTTCAGTGCAAGGCGATGGGTCGTGAGAGTTCGGTTTAAGAAGTCAAGGGGTCTCCCTATTCCAACCTCTTCCGATCCGGCCCACCTCGCAGTTGGTATGGAGACGCATACGCCGCCAAGACCTGAACAAACCCCATGAACCCGAGCACTTGGAGTGACCTATAACAGAGATGTTGGATGTCCACAAATTGAATCCCCATGGTCGTATGATCAAAAATAAATTTTGATTTATCTATAATCTATATCCTCTCATATATATATGTATGTATCATTGCCATTAATAGATTTGACCTAAAAGCTTTTAGCAGCTGGCTTTTAAAACTTTACACAGCTTTCCCAAATTTATCGGCTTTGGCACGATATTTTCAATCGTAACCTTTTATATACCTACACACATATGTAGCAGAATCGAAAGATTAATGTTCCGGCCCCAAGCGATGGGTAACAAACGTAGGGCAATCATTTTCTTTTTGATTTATTCTGTTGTTAAACTGTAACTTTCCTGAAATCGAAATGTTCTCGCGTTTTGATGATATCTCCCAACGAGACATATGCATAAATAACTCATCGGAACCTCGTTGCTGTTTACACACTGGCTATTGTTGACGTTTTGCGATGTTTATAGTGTTTGTTTAGGTCTGATTTCAAATGAATAAACAGTTAAATATTTACAGAACCTTGTTTTATTTAAAAAAACTTTTGTTAGCTTAAACACACTCGTAAATATCAAAAAAAAATTGGCGCATGTCAGAAATAACTAATAACACTATTTCACATAGTCAAAAACGTTTCAGAAGGTAACTAACTAACCATCACGCCGTTTTCCCGCAGGGGTATGCAGAGAGGATAGACCGCCAAACAACTCGACCTTGGAAAACACTTCCTGCTTCATTCGCATTCATACGACGTCTCATATATACTCTTCTGTTATTCTGACCACTGGTCGGTCTTTTAGTCGTTCCATGTCTTCCTCGGGCGTCCCCGACTTCTTCTTCTATTCAAATCCGTGTCATACTCCTTACACTCCTTTATTCGTTCATTCGCTCTACATGCCCGGACCATATGAACATCCCTTTCTTAATCTTACTCATTACGCTTACATCAGCCTTGCATTATTTGTTTATTTATTATCATACATGGTTTTATCACACATTCGCCTCAGAGTGGAAGATACTCTCAGTATCACCCTGGTGAAAGAGTAGCTTCAGAATTAAAACGTTGCTTTTAGCCGTGTTTGGTGACCATATCTGAATAGCCAGGTATTTCCCCACCTTCCTCTTCCCCTTCTCCTTCCCCTTCCCGATACCTTCAGCCTCACAACATTCTCCAATTTGGGATGCCATAGTCTCACTGGCTCCTGACGGTTGGAAGCAGTTGGGACTCTTGTATGGTATTCATATAAAAAAATGATCTAAACGTTTCTAAGGCAGATTTTTTTTTGTAAATTCTTCCAAATCAGGTAGGTTAGATCGGGATAGGTTAGGTTAGAATAGCATAATAAGTTAGGTAAGGTTAGGTGAGGTAAGGTTAGGTGAGGTAAGGTTAGGTGAGGTAAGGTTAGGTGAGGTAAGGTTAGGTGAGGTAAGGTTAGGTGAGGTAAGGTCCAGACTAGGTTAGGTTAGGTTAGGTTAGGTGAGGTAAGGTTAGGTGAGGTAAGGTCCAGACTAGGTTAGGTTAGGTTAGGTTAGGTTAAGTGAGGTAAGGTTAGGTGAGGTAAGGTTAGGTGAGGTAAGGTTAGGTGAGGTAAGGTTAGGTGAGGTAAGGTTAGGTTAGGTAAGGTCCAGACTAGGTTAGAATAGATATATAAGTACTTGGTTAGAATAAGAAAGATATCGTCACCTTAATTAGTCATTTGCGTAAGCCCACTTTTTTTTATACTTGACCTTTAAATGTCAATACATGTTTCTAAGAAAACTTCATATCTGTATAATAATTACAAGTTAGGTTAGGTTAGGTTAGGTTAGGTAGCAAATAATCGTATGAAGTAAAATAAATAATCTTCAAAAAGAGACAAATAAATTATAAAACGTTATTCGTGTTAAAAAATATTGATATTATGTCAGCATCGCTTCGCTTACGATTTACTTGCGATTCGTAATTATGATCTTCGATTGAATCTAAGAATTAATCATACTTAAAATAAAAAACAGAAATAAATAAATGTTGTTCACTAAAAATATAAATAAATTAATAATAAAATCAATAGATGTCGCCGTTGGGCTCTAATTTCTATATCTACAAAGGAGCCATATTATTGCGTTGCAAATAATCTCTCTTTTATTTGAACTCTGTTAGTATCGGCACTTTGGGGTTAAAGGTTCCTCTGGCCTCCGTCTTTAAAATCTGTTTTGCAGTAATTCGGGTAATAAATAATTTGTTATCGCTTTCACAGCCGAAATCTTGAAACAATTGCTTTTATTTTATGCAGAGGTCGTAAATCAGTTATCCGTTGTGAGTTTTGACCTTGGCCAGTCCAACTGCCAGTGAAGCATCGTACACACCGGCCTAATACTTTTGATTTAATTAAATCACAGAAAGTTACAAATGGCCAACTTTACGGAGAGCAGTTAAAGTAATTATTTTAATTGGGTACAGTACAGGGTCATTCAAAATGATGAACTCACTTTCGTTCCTGTTATATGTGAATAATCTACATATCCATTGAAAGAGCAGGTCCAAAAGTTTCGAATCTCACCGCTTGAATGCTCATCGCCAAGCAGCCATTTTGCGTCAGTTGTGAATAAAATGGCTACCATGAAGTACAAGGGTTCCTGAGTTCGTGAGTTCTGATGAACTGAGTCGGCATTACAGTGTCTCTTTGGTTTCCATTTTTAAATTTAACCTTCAACTAGAAAGAACATTTGTCGCTGGTATCACCAAATTGAGCAAACTGGAAGTCTCTGTAAAGGAAAAAGTCCACGCCGACCGCGTATCAGAGGAGAATGTGCGAAATTGAGTCCATCATTTTGAATACCTCTGTATTTTGTTTTGTTTAGCTGTTGTAAAACACTTCTCTTAGAATATAATATAACACTGAACATGTAATCACTAGAAGTGTTTTCCAAACCGATTTGAAAGAAAACTGATGTCGTCATTTTGCGTAACACCTTTCGACACCTAGACTCCAGAGAGGCCAATTAAAATGATTTTCGGCTCAAGAAAGAATTTTGATATTTGAAAATTTTGTATCATTTTCACCAGAAGTAATTGAAAAATGGTGCTTACTTCGGACGCGCGAACACGTTCACAATACACTTCTATCTATTCAGTGGTACATAGTACCTTCCTACATAAATAGAACTCGAAGAATGTCTCCACTTTTCCTATATAAAAACAGTTAGTCTTGAAGGTTTTCGATGAATTTATGGGATTTTGATAAAGTGTACTACAATCTCTTTGGTTTGTAGATATATATATAGAAAGTTTATTTTTAATCATTGAAAATAATACTAACAACTATCAAAATTAATCCTGAAACCGAAAAGACACAGAATATAAAAAAAGTTTACGGTCGCAGCTAGGACTCGATCCCAGGATCTCATGGTCTATCAGAGACCTTGCTCTCTAATCCAATAAGATTATATTAAAAATAAAGTCGGGTAGAATCTTGTCGTCATTAAAAGGTAGCAGCCAAAAATATATGGGAATTAATTGAAGATGATATTGCCAGTTTTTAGAAATCGAAGTATGACAGCGATAAAAATGACGAATCCGATTGGGGTTGCTCAATGAATTACAGCCCAAGGTCCCAGATAGACCATGAAGTCCTGGGTTCGAGTCCCAGCTGCTGCCGTCATCTTTCTTCTTTGCTGTGTCTTTTCGGTTTCGTGTTTCATTTTGAGAGTTGTCAATATTATCTTCGATGATTAAAAATGTATTATAATGAGGTTTATAAGCTACAATAAATTATTATAAAAATTGAATAAATGACGTGTTTAATCGGGTTTTCAATGTGTCGCAGAGCGAATGAACGAAGGGCGTTGGGAGAATATATGATGCGAAGTAAAAGTGAAGTTTTTTGTAATAATAATTGTTTTTTATATAGGTTTATATCGTTCCACTAAATCGTAAAGTTGCTCATCTCAACGCAGGATTGTACTAATGAGATAAGTGACTCATGTTTTGAATTTGTTTTACCATTTTGTGAATAAATAAAGTAAATGGTAAAGGAACTCAGGGACGCCCGGGAAAGACATGTGCAAGATCAAGTGAATCAAATACTTGAATTGGGTAATATCGAGATAAAAATAATCATTGAAGAATATAACATTAACACATCCCAAATGAACCACGAAACCGAAAAAACAATAAAAATTAAAAAGATTTCAGTCGCATCTGGGACTCGAACCCAGGACCTCTTCCTATCCAATTAACCGCTTAACCAACATAGCTAATGAGACCAGTTCAATTTACGCCATTTACACTGATATCATACTTCAAGTTCAAGATTTGTTAATATTATCCTCCATTTTTATAAATCCCATATTATTGGCTGCTATCCTTATGATGATTACAAAGTTTCATCCCGAACTCAATTGCAATCGGAATAGAGTCTCGGATATACCTACCCGATTTTTATTTATATGAGACATCTATTGACTTATTTTACAAGTCTGGAAAGAAATATTCAATTTATTTTTTATAACTTATTGAAGTTTGTAAACCTCATTGTAATATTTAATGGATAGGTAGAGGTCCTGGGTTCGAGTCACAGATGCGACTGAAATCTTTTTAATTTCTATTGTTTTTTCGGTTTTTTGGTTCATTTGGGATGTGTTAATATTATCTTCTTCAATGATTATATATTACAATGAGGTTTACAAACTTCAATAAGTTATAAAAAATAAATTGAGATAAAAATAGTTAGAATAGCATAAGCGTTTGTATGAGAGGATGTTTTCGTGTGAATATAGGAGTATGTGCCAAGACAGAGCGTGTTGTATGACAATCTACCCCCTCTGTCTGCCATGAAACGGCGTGATGGTCAGTTAGTTACTCCGTCAGTTTGCTAAATGGAGTTATTTCAACAATGTACATAATTTTAACATCAATTCAATAATTGAACGCACAATTAGAAGACAAATAATAATACTTCCCTTTCGACCATCTGTCGTCGCCCAACAATGGAATATCCATAACGGTAAATGGTAAACGAGAGATGGTAAATGTATCGGTGGCTGTAGCAAAATTGATAATAACGACACGGCCCCATCCGCCTGCCCTCCGCGGGGGATAATTATTCAGATAAGACGGGCAGGGCTAATTTAGGGTTCATAGTAGGCATCATGGACCCCAAAACGGAGCCTTAGTAAGCGTTTAATTGGGTAATTTATGCGTTTTACCCATATGGAAGACTCTTAGGTTAGGTTTAAATAGATTTTTTTTTTTATTAATTTGTACTACCAGTGTCCCCAATTTAGGGATCGTAGTGAAGATTTAGTTTATAAGAAGGAGAAAAGGATGGTTGATAAGTACTCGAGGCCTGATTCTGATTATTTTTAAGGAAATGTATTGTCCTTATCCTTAGATTTAAAGACTTTTTGCTTAACCATTGAATGGAAGTGTTCCTCCTTAGCCCATTAATAAAATATTTCTATTATACTCTTTTTTAAATTAGTTTTTTTTTTCTCTTATCTTTGATAAATCTTTATTGTTTGGAGTAATACATATTATGAAGACCATAATAAACATATTTATTATTAAATGAAAAACACAATTTGTAAAACACCACTTTTATTGAATTAATAACCGTCGCCAACCAGGTTTCGCTTCACCGAAGCTTCGTCAGGGCTTATTATTAACTAAAGATAATTAGATACAGGCACATATATATACATAAAACAATGATCATTGATCATTTCACTCATTGTTTTATGTATATATATGTGCCTGTATCTAATTATCTTTAGTTAATAATAAGCCCCGACGAAGCTTGGGTGAAGCGAAACCTGGTTGGCGACGGTTATTAATTCAATAAAAGTGGTGTTTTACAAATTCTGTTTTTCATTTAATATATAATGTCCACACCCCAAAGTGTTTGCTTCCTTCGAAAAAACATATTTATTGCTAAAATCGATCAAAAGCTTGCATAATTCAGTGGTTAATTGTGTCAGAAAAGCGATCAGTAAATTTCATTCAATATTTCCCACTATCCAATGAGAAATTAGTATGAAGTTGGACCGATTAAATTTTACTCATCGCTTCCATTTTAGGGTTAACTGGGGTTCCGGTTCTGTCGGAAGACAGCTGTTATTCAGCGATTGACATTCTTTAAAAATATCGGTATTTGCCTAGCTATTAAATGAACCGAATTAACGAAATTGCGATGTTTGTAAATTACCTATGCCAAAAGCCGGAAATTAAAGATAAGAGTGATTTAAATTCTAAAAATTATAAAGAACTACTCATCTAAAGTAAGTAATAATAAATTATACGTGTTAAATATGTGTGATGCAAAAATTGCAAATATATTTTTTAATAATACTATCATAATTAAACCACAAACTCCTTTAAAAAATGTATTGTCTTTGATATGTGATTAAATGTCTTTAACCCTAGAGATAAGGACAATGCCTTATCCTGGAATCAGGTTCCAAATTATTCAAACCTTTCAAATTTAGCAGTTATTTTAATCCTTCTTTGCCGGTGCTGTCAACTGATTTGACATGCCTCTAATTATTTTAATATCACTGTAAATATATTAAACAGAGTGTTTATATTTTATATGTTCCTCAGTACTTATTTATCGAACGCAACATAAAAAATGGTTTAGTTCAAAAATCAAGAAAATTTTTGTTAACAGGGTTTCGCTCACCATGCCACGATGCGCGGATATTAAAGGGCCTCCACACGACTTGTTTGCCCGATACTGAAAAATCTGCGTCGAAAGGTTCGACCATCCGGTCGTCCTTTCTTATACTCGGTAGACTTGACTTTAGGAAAGGACCGGATGGTCAAACCTTTCGACACCATGGCTCTTTTAGTATCGGGCAAACCAGTCGTGTGGAAGGCCCTTTAGTAGTTCTCGGCGATAAATAAAGAACAACTGAATAACTGCGATGTGGGCGTGTTTCATGATCCTAAAGTGTGTCCATTCGGACCTTAAATACAAAAAAATATTCCCCTATTATTTCATTTCGGGAAACATACAATGCAGGCAGTGTTAGGCTATCTCGAATTCATAAACAAAAGGTGCTTAGTCAAAGGCGCCCGAGTTTCCATCTAAATCTACTTGGAACGAACTTCTAGTGTGTATTCTTTATTCTCGATAGCCGGTGGTCTGCCGGCTATAATGAACGTATTAGTTTTATGCGTGGCGGATGTTTTTTCCTCTTTTAAGCAATATTTTAGTTATGTACAATTTATGCATTAATAAACTGATTAAAATTAGTAATAAATTTAAACCATTATTGTTATCCAACGGAAATATTACAAAAATCAAAATGTTTACCCTGTGCACTGAGTGTACAGAACCGGAGCTCGTGGTATTTTCTTGCACCGTAAGAGGAGGGTTGTCATCACAGCACTTAGCCGCAACTGTCCGGAACCAGTGGGACTCTGATACTGAATTTGAGAAAAGTTGCGAGGCTGAAATTGATAGAGAGGGGAAGAATATGTGGCAGATTAAAGTTGAGGAACTCCTGACTATTAAGATAGTTAGAAGGTACTTAACTTTTTGAAAGTTATTTTGAATGAGCGGATAGATTCCGAGAAGAGCCTATTCATTAAGGTGAAGCAGACAGTACCTTCAATTATAGAACGAGGTGCGAACCTTTCCCATATACATTTATTTACCATCTTCATTTTAATATTTTCGTTAAAAAATAAATGTTTTATTATTTTTCATTTTTACATCTGTGCTGCATTTTCTGGATCAACCAACCAACTAAGCATCCTTTTCTCAATCGCATTCATTACCAGTGGCGGTTCTCTCTAAAGTGCGTTTGTAAGAAGTGAACTCCCATAAAAAGGATAAGATAAGAAAACACACTTGTATTATAATTTTTCTACACTCTAAACAGCGTGTTATTCAAAGGCCTTGCTAAATATCCATCTGCCAATACTGCCAAGAGTAAGCTATAAATGAATTCCATACGTGCGTTATAAATCCTGCACGCAAAGGACTTTCTTTCTTAAGAAAAAATTGGTACAAAACATACTACAGTGCTACAGCGTGAGACGTGCGAACCTTGGGAATCTACAAAGCAGCCCGGGTGCGCAGCGACTATGGAATTTTTTAATTCCAAAATTTGTACTTAATAGTATTTGGAAGAATCAGCAGATTTATACTTCTTACATTTCTTCTATTTTTTTAGACCTTTGTGTTCAGAAGATACGAGCGATTCTTTATTTTTTTGCAAGCATCACTTTGTTTTCACCTATAATAAAAATATAATTTCCAAAAATCTCTATCCCTGGGTAGCAAAACTAATACGAGGTAGGTATCTATATTACAAATGTATCTGATAAGGTATTAGACAAATTTGTGTACGAGTATATCGAGTAACATGTGAAGGTACGGGCTAATTGTTTGGTTAACGCGTCAGCTTACTTGATATCCGATTCGTCACGTGTACGAGTAGCGAGATCCTCCGTCCAATTGAATATTTTGACGACCATGAATATGTATGAATCAATAGTTCAAATTATGCAAACTCAATTTGGCAGGAAGACAACGGAGGTTACGCAATGTCAGCTTTGGGCGAGTTTTATGATTCTTGTAACACGATTCAACATAATCTATTAAATTGAATCATATGCATGAAATTCATACGACGCCAATATTGTAAATTCTGTCAAGTATACATATAACAGAAATCTGTTTTTCTTAGTAGAAAAAACACTACAGCTTTAAGCTCTAAACTAAAATTTGCACAATATTTCTATTTTGGCAACTATTTTCAGCTAGATAATTTCTATCGATAAGTTCGGAGTTTTTACGTATCCATCCTTCAAAAAATGATATGAAAAGCCAAAGGGAAGATTTTCAGAAAAATCCAGATGTGCTTTTTCAGAACAGAAAATGTAATTTCATTCGCTATTACTAATTACTACTTCCTGGCGCATAATGGTCCACCAACGTCAAAATATTCTAGTTGATAATCTAGGCCGGTGCTTCCCCTTGCATGCGCGGATACGTTGGGCTTACGTACGATGTAATATGAATGTGTTCGTAAATAATGTCGTCGTTTCTGCACTGTACTGTTCTGCACTGCGCGGTCCTGGTAGATGTGAATAGACCTCTATTCGTGACACCATCGAAATGATTGTCATGAACCTCAACTACATACCCCATAAAATAGCATTAAATGAGAACATTTTTTAATTATTACTACTTTTGAAACAGTTAATTCATTGTGGAATTCCATATTTAAAAAAAAAATTGATTAAAAAACCTTTCTAACTTTTTAAAAACATATTAGTAAACAGAACCGTCAGCAATAAAACAAATTTCAAGTCATAAATAAAAACAATATTAGAAAGCAGAGGGACTAACTCCTGATATCGATGCTATATATACTAAAGATTTAGTTTTAATTGTGCCAGCATGAAGATGTCCGTGATAAGGTGAAACATGGTAAAAATAAATAATTGGAAAAAGATAAAAAGGTTTTTTAAGTAAAAAAATTATTTCAACATTTTTTGTTTGAGAATTCATAAAATTCCTTCCAGACTGATGATTTGCGTGGGTAATAAGACTATTACGCACTTGGAAGTGAGGTAAAACTATACATAAAGAGCTGGATGACTTAGCTTTCTCGCTCTATGCAGGTAATCACTAAACGTAGCAAAGCCATTTCCAAGTTTGTTTCAACTTGGTTTCAACGCTGAATGCTAGCTTAAGGCTTTCACATCACGTGTGAATAAGACGTTGAAACGTTGTTTGTTGGAACTTTTCAATGGAATTGTTAATATGTGGAACAATGCGAAACCTACCACCTAAATTTTCCACGAAAGTACAGTAGCAGTATTTCAGAAACATAGCAACTAGAGTTGGCGAAATTTCCAACAGTTACACTTAAGAGCGCTTTGTAGATATTTCACACTCACTGGCAGGGTGAGAAATATGTCCAAAGGTGTTCAAAATAATAATGATGCTTTATTCCTGAAGGGATGCAGGGGTAGTGCAGTGCCAATACGTTCCACTTACTTACAATAACACATAAGAGAAATAACAACAAAAAATAAAATGAAAAAGATGTATGGTGGATATTTGAAAGTCCTCGCGACTACTAAGGGCCATCAGGGGGACTCCATCCGGGCAGGCGTAGCAGTAACGGTATTCTGGGATTAGCGTACTCTGCACCATAAGCTTCCCATGCGGTGGCGGAGAGGGTGCCCTAAAAGGAGAGCGCTCTTGTCACTCCTGGAACATTTCCGCTGCAGTATCTTGTAGATGGAATAGTTGGCGATATATGCATTATTGTAGGTGACTTCTAGCACCAGCTGGATGCGGTGTAATCTACCCACAGCTCTGACATACAGAGATGGTGCAGAATGCATTGAACAACATTCTTTTTGGCGTTTGTGCTCCAAAGAGTAAAACGCCTTTACAACTTCTTTATCTGCTCTACCTGATATCGCTCTTCTTTGTAAAGTTAATCCATTCATTAAGTCTTCAGTTTGTAATCTTATATGTTTTAAGTCCCACTTATGTATTTGTTTTTGTTTTTTAAATTTTTAATGATAACTACATATTATTAAAATTTTTAGATTAAAAAACGATTTATTTATAAAAAAGCGCATTGTTTTTGGTTATAAATTAATAATAGTTAAATTTTATCAAATGTTTATTATTACGTTTTTGCTAGTCGGCGTAATGCTTCTGTATAAGAACTGTTTTGACTTTCAGCCATTTCATATTGGGGGATATTTATTTTATTTATTTATTGATACGGAGACCCCAATTTGGCAGCTCCCGTGAGCAGTCAGACCACAGGCCCATTGTGCTATCTCCCATTTTACCTTATCCCTTTGACAGGTACCTGGTACGCTGATAAAATTTGCCGGTTTGTTGGATATTCGGCTGTCTTGGTTCCACAATATGTCTTCCCAGGTGGCGGGCCTTCTTCCCATGAAGGCGAAACATTGACCATGGGTGAATTTGAGTATCTTTATCCTCTTCACATTTCCTGCATCTGTTTGCACTCCCAACAGCTGCATGTGTCTCCTGAGATAACGTGTCTTTGTCCACCTAGTCCCTACACCAGTTCCTCAATGAGGTTTCTGTCAATATTGAGTAGTTGCCTGGTTCGTCTGGGGTTTAGGACAATTTGTGAGTACTTTTGGATTGTCTCATTCGAGTGCCCTCTATCATTCCTTAGTAGTCACGTACGAAGATAAAAACAGTATACAATTCAAATAGTCCGAACTAGGCTAGAAAACAGAATAACAGAAGAATATGTATGAGATTATGTATGAATGTAGATAAAACAAAGAATGTATGCCAAGACAGAGAGTTGTTTGGTGGATCATCATATCTGTTAACCCCTCGGAAACGGCGTGATAGTTGGTTCGTTATATATTCCACTATATGCAGGTAAGGAAATGGTATTTTCTGTACGTTTTTATTCGTTACCATTTAGACATTTAAGAGTCACTTCGTTCTCGTTTATTTGTATTAAATGCGATGGTAATGCTTGAATCGTAAGTATTAATTGTAATAATAAAAAGAGTTATTTTCGAACCATACTATACGAGTAAGTACAACTTGCTATTATACTGATCAACTTTATGAAATGACTTAACAATTGGTATGTAATTTAAATATCCCAATCACAAACCAAAATAATACATAGAGATTTTCTAACACGCAAGGGGAATCAAAACTAGGGGTTGACGGGCGAGAGAAGTGTCTTGACATTTTAAATGGAAAATCTCAAAATAATTACGTAAGCTTGACTTGCTTACAATAAACGAATATTTTGTTAAAGTATTTAATACTTTTTTATATGAATACCGCACAAAGGTCCCAACTGCTCCCAACGGTTTGGCTAACGTTTCCCCGTGGACCTTGCCATCCCCCTCCTTAGCCTGTCGGTCAAAACTTAGGTACAATTATTGCGAACAAGTGGTCTTTATTCACTGCGAGATGGTGCTCTAGTAGTAAGGTAAAGGGAGCCAAGTGTGCAGTAGGCATCGAACAAAAATGAATACGGTTCTTTGTGATAACAATAATAATAATAATAAGATTAAATTTCTAAAGCGTAGTTTTGTGAAGGTTCACCTACCCCTACGCCTACTATCTACCCACCCCTACTTCTGCCATACCTCTACCCCTACCCCTACCCCTACCGCTACAACTACCACTACCTCTAGCTTCAATCCATATCCCTACTGCTACACTTACCATAAACCTTCTCCCATACATTGCGAATCATCTTTCAAATAACCGCGCTTAAATCGGTCTAATACTTTTTAGGCTGTAGCGGATCTACGAACATACCTTATATATATATATATATATAGATTACGTATTCCTGTTTCTTTTAACCAAAAATTCCAACCCTACTTTGTTTTTCTCCTAAAATACTTCAGTATTTCTGTAAAATCCTCCACTCTCTCTCAAACTCCTGCGTCTAATGGTTTTCCAATGATTTATTATTAAATATTTACAGCAAATCTGATATTCATCCGACTCCATCCCACGCACTTTTATAATCCTGCTCCCCTAACTAGGAGTATTCTACGCAAAGAATCAGTTAGTAGTGGTTGTTGTTCCTACGGAGACTAAAAAAAGAAATGTAGATGTTTTGTAAATATAATATGTACACAAAAAAAATCATTAAAAAAACGAGGCTAATAATTCCACATTGGTGTGCTAATATTAACCCTGATGTATGAAAGTGGGGTATCGACCTTGCAGGGAATAGGATGAAGGTGAATGAAAATGAGTGGTTTACAAGTGAAAACCAAGAAAAAATGCTAAGCATGGCAGAATGTGAGCGTGATGATTACCTATCAAGAAAGGGGCGCGTAGATGGTTTGGATATGTGGAACAGTTGAACGAAGAAGATTATTGTAAAGAAAATATATTCTTATAACGCGAAAGTTTTAATAACGTTGTTTGTTTCCAGCATAAAATGTTTAGATAAATTTTAACAGTATTTTTCGTCCGTCATGATAAGGTATTCGTGTGTTATGGCGAATGGTTTTTTACGCATATACGCCTCAGGGATCTCATTTGCACAGCATGCAGTCTAAGTAGTAATAATAGATTGTCTATAGTTGGTGATCAGATAGAGCATTGGAAAAAATAAAAATTTGGAATTGAATTTATGATGCCAGTTTCATGCCACAATGCAATGCATCAGGCTTGGTATCAGAACCCAAAATGGCAGTGTCACAGAAGTAATAAGAGAGAAATAAAGAGAAGGTGCGTTTTTATTCGAATATAACTTTGTGCAGTAACAAGGAGTAATGGGAATGCGTGGATAATGAAAGCGACGACGATATAGAATACTTCAGACACTTGGGTCTCTCAAAAATAACCTAAAAGTCTTCGATAATATTCTACCAAGTCCGTCAATTGCCGCCGTGTTCTCGAGTGGCATGAAGCTGTGTATTTAACTGTAAAAATTGCGTTTTCTTTCCTTTATATACGTATTCATTAGATTCATGCACTATTATTAAAAATATAATTACATATTTATTAAAGGATGTAGCTGCACCTGGTGGCTGAAACGTATGGAGTTCTACGATTTTTTATATGAAATCATGTATATTCTTTTTGCTAAAATAGCAGAACGTACAGACAAGCAACCATATAGCAACTTTGCAAGACTACTTTTTGTTTCTGCAAAATTGTAATCCGTATATTTATATGTTTTATATTTAAAAAAGAAAAAAGAAAAACAATAAAAAGATATAAAAATAAATAATGATTTCTCATAAGTAAGTTTAAAAATATTATAATGGCTCCCATTGCAGAAGTGGAATAATTAGTTCTCATTGACTGTTTTATTTTACTATTTTTTTAAACAACTTTTGTATAGCTAATTTTGTTTAATCTATTTTCTTGTTTTTGATATTATGCTGTCATTGCACTTCCTCCTTCTTAGGCAACGTTTCGGATAGCGTTACATTATCCATCATCAGGGCAGAAAATTCTTTTGGCCGTGAAAATCTGAAAATATATCTAGTTTAATTTGTGTAAAGACAACAAATATTTCCCTGATTACGAATAACGATGACAATATTTGATATCTCCTACTACCATGACAGCGGAGAATATTGCTTGTATCGTAATGGGGGACAGCCAGCCGAGGTGATCTCACGACATGAGTGAGACCCAAACACGATACCAGCTCAGCCACTGATCAGCCGGTTAATAAAATTAAATAATTTGAAAGGTTCGTTGCTTTTTAATCTAAATTTTACTTAGCAGGCTCCAATTCCCCAACTCCCTACCTCTATTAATGTATTTATTTAATATTAGTATTGTCAGTAGTTATAAAAAATTCGTTTTAGGCAGAACTTTTTCATCGTTTTGCTGCAAATTTCTACAATCGCTCATCTAAAGGGATCCAGTTGTCTCTCATGTTCATGGATTTACATATATTTGAATACACAAGACGTTAGTCTTCATAACGATCCAGCAGATGGCACCAGTAGGCAGTGGCAGCCGGAACTACAACCTTATACTTCGCCCGCTTCATGGCAAGCGAGCCTGGAGCCGCGGTAGAGGCTGTATCTCTGTTCCTACTTGCTACTTCCGGTACGCCATTTTGTAATTTCTATCCGTGTTGAAATAATGAAATTAAATTAATTGCACATTTAAATAAATTTTACTACAGTAGAATCATTGTAAAAGATTCTTTGCTTTGTAGTCAGTATAATATGTTAATTTATTTATTCATTTATTTATTCATTCATTAACGCCCAAAAGGGCTT
The DNA here is from genome assembly GCA_022606495.2 of Halesus radiatus. NCBI lineage: Eukaryota > Metazoa > Arthropoda > Insecta > Trichoptera > Limnephilidae > Halesus > Halesus radiatus. The sequence continues at coordinate 151,937 of JAHDVE020001213.1, forward strand.
TTACATGGCCTAACATTAAAATGATTATGTGGCAGAACTTTAAAAAAATAACACGATACAAAGTTGGTATATAAATTGTAACATATTTATAATATATGAAGGTATAATAATGTATAAGTGCTTGCCACGAGAATTACAAAGGAAGGTTTTTAATTTGTAGATACTACTTTTTTTATAAAAATAGTAATAGCCTGATCTGCATGATACATAATACACAAGTGCATAATATAATACTCTTATAATATGAGTGCATGACATTGTGATATTAATAGCCTGATCTACATGATACATAATACACAAGTGCATAATATAATACTCTTATAATATGGAGTGCACTGACATTGAACAGTAATAACCTAGTCTACATGATACACCAACACACAGTGCTTGGAAGTATAATACTCTTATAATATGAGTGCATGACATTGTGAATAATAGTAATAGCCTGATCTACATGATACATAATACACAAGTGCATAATATAATACTCTTATAATATGAGTGCATGACATTTATTAATAAACATGATACATAATACACAAAGTGCATAATATAATACTCTTATAATGAGTGCATGACATTGTGAATAGTAATAGCCTGATCTACATGATACATAATACACGAGTGCATAATATAATACTCTTATAAATATGAGTGCATGACATTGTGAATAGTAATAGCTGATCTACATGATACATAACACACAGGTATAATATAATACTCTTATAATATGAGTGCATGACATTGTGAATAGTAATAGCCTGATCACATGATACATAATACACAAGTGCATAATATAATACTCTTATAATGAGTGCATGACGTATGAATAGTAATAGCCTGATACACATGATACATAATACACAGGAGTGCATAATATAATACTCTTATAATATGAGTGCATGACATGTGAATATTAATAGCCTGATCTACATGATACATAATACACGAGTGCATAATATGGCCTCTTATAATATGAGTGCATGACATTGTGAATAGTAACCAGCCTGATCTACATGATACACCAACACACAAGTGCATAATATAATACTCTTATAATAATATGAGTGCATGACATTGTGAATAGTAATAGCCTGATCTACATGATACACATAATACACAAGGTGCATAATATAATACTCTTATAATATGAGTGCATGACATTGTGAATAGTAATAGCCTGATCTACATGATACATAATACACAAGTGCATAATATAATACTCTTATAATATGAGTGCATGACATTGTAGAAAAAATCATTGTGTGTTTTTTATATTTCAGATTGATGTAAAATGTATATTGCGGAGATGAGGCAGGACTAGAAACATTGTTCTAAAATGAGATGTATTAATATGGAAGATAGGAAGAGCGCTCTAGTAAAATAATAATAAGGGCGTGAGCATTTAAAAAAATAAAGAAAGACGACATAATAATAATAGAGCATAAATCTCTAGCTAACTAAAACATGCTTAGCATTTTTTTAAAATTTTTTTCATTTTTTTTTCATTCCTATAACATATTAAATAACAGAACCACACACATGTTGTTATATTTTTGACATTCTGCTCGATTTTTTTTCTCTAAATGAAATTCATAAAATTACTTTTAACTGGATATCTAAATGAGATTTTCGTCAAAAATAACATATATATTTTTAAAGAGTGTAGAAAAACTTCAAGTTTTTTAAAGGAAGTTTATAATTTATAAGTATAAAATCAAATTCAGGAGGCTTTAAATGATTTGCCTGTTCCGTTGTTATCATAAGATTATAGAGTTTCTTTTCAAGGGGGTTTAATTGGAAGGGAATATGAGAGGTATTTAATTATTTCATGAGAAAGTCGACATAATTCTTTCAAATAATAATACTTAGTATAATATAACAGATTATATAAAATTATTTTGACAATTTTTTGTTGTTGTATATTTAGAGGGTAATTGTCAATATACGATTTTCGATTTTTTTTTTGCTTAAATTGTGCCTTAAGTCTTAGAAATAAGGCACAATTAGTTTTCAAAGAAAGGTATTTAAGGCGATGCAATGGGAAATAATACAAAATCGTGTGTTTTTCGGTTGAGAATTTTACATTGGTCTAGAAATATCATAGATGATTTGAGTAAATACTGCAAGTAGATCACACCTTGGCCTTTCATTAAGAATATGACCGTAAAACATTTAAATAGTGTAATCTGAGCTTTACAGCATGGGATAAAAACACGTATTTTGGTGATGTTTGCTGCATAAGGAGCGCGTGATTTCGTTAAAATTTTAGCCGGTGGATCGCCTTAAGTGCTTATTCTGTGAACAAGGTTACAATATCTGCGCGGAGGCTGGAGAGCGCTCCATCTGGCTTTAAGATCCGATCCTGACTGACATGTCACTGAAAAAGAGGCTAAGATGTCCTTAAAATCAGCCAGAAAGACAGAAGAGGAGGAAAATATTAATTTAAGACTAGAGAACATTATATTATATTTAAAAACCCGTTATCTCAAAACCACACTTTTTAAATTGGTCAGAAAAATACTTTCGGCAGATGTTAATCAATTTACTTGAAATCTTAACTGTAGCTTTTAAATGAAATTATTTCAGGATACACTTAGGCATTTTATGTTTCGTTGTAAACTTTTTACTTACGATTTATTTCCATAAATAATTGTGATAAAAATTAGGTTTTTTTTTACATGGGGCACTTAAAAAAAAAATCTTTTTTGTACGTACTTTCCGAGAAAAATGTATGTAGAACTGAAAACTGTCGGGTATTTTGAGCCAAAATAAATAATTAAAAAGGTATCCTTTACTTAGATTTATTTTATTTAATTAAACGCCCGTCTGGGCTATCAGATGGATTTTTAGAACAGAATATATTGAATTTTTAATTATTAATTATTTTTATTGATATTTAAAAACCTCATTTTAATATTTAATCATTGAAGAAAATAATATTAACATAACCCAAATGAAACGTGAAAACGGGAAAAATGACAGAAAATAAAAAGATGTGAATGTGAATCGAAGAAGAAACCGGGGACGACCGAGGAAGACATGCCACGATCAAATGAATCAAATACTTGAGTCGGGCCATGACAGAAGTCGGAATAACAGAAGAATATGTACGAGACGTTGTATAAAAGTGAATGATGCAAGAAGTGTATGCCAATATCGAGTTGTTTAGCGCTCCGTCCTCTCTGCCTACCCCAGCGGGGAGGCGTTATGGTTAGTTAGGTTTATAAACTTCAATAAGTTATTCCAATAAATTGAATATTCTTTCTAGACTTGTAGAAAAGTCAACAGATATCCAATATAAATAAAAATCGGGTAGGTATATCTGAGACTATATCCAGACTGCAATTGTGTTCGGGAAGAGCTTTGTAATCATCATAAAGACAGCTGCCAATAATATGGGATAAAAAATGGAGAATAATATTAACAAATCTTGAATTTGAGATATGATATCGATGACGATGGCATAAATTGAACTGGTCTCATTAGCTAAGTTGGTTAAGCGGTTGCCCCGGATAGGCAGAGGACCTGGGTTTGAGCCCCAGATGCGACTGAAATCTTTTTATTTTCTGTCATTTTTTTCCGTTTTCATATTTCATTTGGGTTATGATAATATTATTTTCTACAATGACAGAATATATATTTAGCTATCGATAATAATGTCTTTAAAACATTTAACCGTAACATAAAATAGAAAACTAAAAATATATTATAACACGAAATATTATCACTACATTACCCACGCTACAATAATTAATTGTAGAATTCATCAAAGTGATGTTACAGATAACACTTTATTTTATAAACTAAGTGAACAAATATATCAGCAATGTCCCCAAACTCGTTGTCCAGATCATGTATCATATTGGTTAGTGAGTGCGATAGTTGGTTGTGTACGTGTTGCAGAAAACTTTACATTTGTGTCCGTCGTCGGCACATGTAATTAAATAGTGGCGACAATTACAGAGCTCTCAATTATGTGGCTAATGACTTAATTAATTAATAAGGATAAAATTTATACGAGTATACCTAAGTAATTTGTGCCGAACCCGTTCTATGCTGTCAGATTGTACTTTATACAAAAGGGACCAAATAGGTGAATTATACTCATCTAAAAACTCGGTTAAATCAAAAAAAAAATCTCACTGCTTCACAATACCTTCCAGTCTCCATTTGCAACAAAGGAACAAACCCTATTTTCTCCCTCCAACTTCTAGATTCAAACAAAGAGTGGGTTTATTATTCCACAGCCGTCCCGAGACAAAAAGCTATGTTTAATTATGAACTTTGTCTTTGACAGATCTCCACTGCAGAATTGTATCCCCCGTCATAGCCGCTGCCAAGCGAAGCTCGAAAGGAAAACTTACACAAATTTTCGAGAGGAAGAAGTAGCAACAGAAATGAAGACTAAACTAAAATGTCTCTCAGTCCAAACCAGACAATCTTAAATATAAGGCGGAAGACAAATCTCGAAGGTTTCATGAGACAAGCAAAAGATGTATTTTAATGTTAATAATTTCGACCGGTCAGTGGCTGAGTTGGCATCGCGTTTGGGTCTCACCCAGACGTCATGAGTTCAATTCCTCGGCTGGCTAAGTCCTCCATTTACGACACAAGCAACATCTTCCGTTTTCTGTGATGGTAATAGGAGATTTTTAAATATTGTCAGGTTATTCGTAACCAGGGAATATTTGTCTTTCTTTAAAAAACAAAAAAAATAAGTGATTTGTGGAATAATTTTTTTTACATATTTTTTTATGTGAAACCGCACAAGAGTCGCAACTGCTCCCAATCTTCGGGAGTCGGTGAGACTTATGCATCCCAATTGGTGAATATTGTGAAACTGAAGGTAGAGGCGAGGGGAAAGAGCTGCACGTAGACGGGTACAGCTGTCAAGGTGGGTAACACGTGCACCTACACTGTACTGTTGTATACGTGGACTATTGAAGTATTTTTACATAAACCGTTTTAAGGGTGTAGAGCGTGAGATAGCAATGTATTAAATCGATTTTTTTTAAATTTGTTACTTTTTTTTCATATGAATTGCTTCCAACCGTCTGGAACCAGTGAAACTATGGCATCCCCAATTGCGGAATGTTGTAAGGCTGAAGGTATTAGGGAGGGGAAGAGTAAGGTGGGGAAATACCTGGCTATTCAGATCTGGTCACTAAATACGTCTAAAAGCCATTTCAAGCAACGTTTCAATTCCAGAATATTGGTCTTTCACCAGGGCGATACTGAGAGTATCATCCACTCTTGAACGTGAGTAAAAATACTATATAATATTTAAAATTACTTAATTGTGAAACAACACAAATTATTTAAATAAAATTTACTTGCGCACGGATTCGGATTCGTAGTCGAGAACCTTACCCCTCGATCACGGAGGCATATCGTCTTTGTTATTCATTAACGTCTCCTTTGTTACATCACGAGTACATTCTTCAATATTTCGTATCGAGTACCAGACCCTTATTTGCAAAGTATCGTTATTTTTTTCTATCTGGATAAGTGAAACTATATCACATACCACGCATTTTTGAATTTAATCAAAATGATTAACCCAATTACTCTGTTCACTGAGTGAGCGATGTTAGGCCACCCCAATTATTAATGATTTATTGAACCGTATTTTTCATGTTGTAACGCGATATTTCCATCCCTCGGTATCTGCCTTCTGATAACGTCATACCTACTGTATCGAACGTGTCTACACAGTAAATCAATTTAAACAGATAAAAAAAAAAATAAAAAAACAACAACAACTACTTTCAAATTCGGAGCTTTCCTAATTTTCTTGTGTTATAATAATTGTTACAAGAAAACACAAAAGCAACAGTTTTACTAAATAAAAATCAAAGAAAGAAAAAGTACCAAATTTTATTAACCGAAATTCAGAATTTAATTTAATAATTTAATATGTGTTTAACCACCTTAGATTTTGCTGATGGATTTTTTTTATTTTCGTATTTCATTTTTATTACTTGTTTGTAACTGTTTTTATATCAACTCTTGCTACAATACTCATGAAAATAAGTTTTAAATTCCTACCATGCAGATTCCAGACATTTTTTTTTTTAATTTGTTTGAAGGGTAATAATTTCGTCCGAACTAAGTTTCCAGAAAACTTTGATCAGACTAAAATGTTATTTTTTTTTTTTTTAAGAAAACATAAAATAACATTTTCACTTACTTAACTAGAATGATTACTTAAATAAATACATGTACATTTTAATTATTTTCCTTACCTAATTTTAGATGGAATATTGTCTTTTTATGTGTACGAATACTTTTTTCTTTTTTAATTTCTTCTGGAAAGTAAGTATATAAATTGCCCCCCTCGTAACTAATGCATTGCTTACTATATTGTGTATTTATGGTGTTTAAATGTATGTTATCATGTTGTCGTGTGAAGTCTGCATGTACTTGTGAATTCGATTTGGTTTAGTAATTAGTCCAGACCAGTGAGTAGCTGAGTTGGCATAGCGTCTGGGTCTTACCCAGGCACCGTTAGTTCAATTCCTCACCTGGCTAAGTCCTTCATCTCGACAGGAGCAAGATTTTCCGCTTACTGTGATGATAGTAGGAGATTTTCTAAAACTGTCAGGTTATTCGTAACCGAGAAAAAAAAGAGGAATAAATAAATGCTTTTTTTTTATTGTCATCGGACACCAAAACGACATTTACATTTTTACTCCAAATATGCTCAGGAATCGCCCTGTCTCGTACGTGTTGCTTCATAGTATAGAAAAGATAAATATCTCAAATCTTTAATGTGGGAGGTTCTTTAATTAACATTGACCTTCTAAGCCTTAATTGCGACGGGAAAATTAATTAAATAGTACCGACGCACGCGCTAGTAGATTTCGCAGCCTGTATTGGGTACGTTCTTGGAACCCAAGTAGGTTAAACGGGTTAAACGAAGGATGGGTACTACTAATATGATAGGTTAATTGGATAAACTCCAATCACGCTCTACTCTCCGGAAAAGGTGAAACATATCGTATAGCGTTGGCTGATTAATATAATGGTTATTCAAGGATCACATTTATTAACTATCCGTAAGATATTGGAGTAAGTACTTAGAATATTTATAGATATTTTTTTTTATTAGAAACACAAACAAAATATTTTCATGGAAGCATCGAACATTATGTTATATTTTTTAAGCATTAAAGATAATAAAAATCTTAAGTTATTAATATATATCACGATGGGGTTTATAATCTTGATAAAATATATATCATATCAAACGAGTAAGAAACTTATATATGTATTCTATAACATACGTAACATATTAAACAAGAAAACAATTAAAATGGTATATTATGCATTAAATCAGTCCCTATTGCAGTATGGCATTATTGGGTGTGGAGGGGCCTATAAAGCCTCACTACAGCCAATAAAAACAATTCAAAAAATAATAATTAAAATCATTAAAAAGCAAACGACTTTCCTACTATAGAGATATTTCGGAAATTCAATGTATCATCTATTACCGAACTGTATAAAAAACGCCTTACATCAAATTTACAAAGAATTTTTCATCGATAAAATTCACTCCACTGATACTATAAGCGATAGATTTAAAACTAATGGTTTAATAACGATCCCAATGTTAAGAACGACCACGGCTCAGCACCACTATTTGTATTTAGGAATAAGATGGTTCAATATATTATTATCTAAAAACAAAAATAGTATAACCGACACTTTGAAATATGAACAATTTAAAAAGCAAATTGATTCCCTGAACTTAGATAATGATATATTGTACCCCCAATAATGTACTATCTAGCGTATAAATTACTATTTGGTTAATTATTATTATTAGTCTAAGTGTTTTGTTGATTTACGTTTGTATTTATTTAATACGTTTTTAATTTTAATTTCACATCACCTACTCTAACTATGTATTCATTTTATCTTATGTTTGTAAATACTCCTACCATAACCACGAGCTACTGGAGCTCAACTTATGGAGAGAATAATAACAAGTAAAAAAAAATCATGTATATCATGTATCATGTTATAATTTTGTATTTTTTTTGTAATAAATAAATATTTATTGATATTCATATTATTTTATAAAAAATATTAAAAAAACCTTGACTGACAGGGAACAAATCCCGTTTTAGGACAGTCAAATTGACAAGTGTAGTTCATATAAATATAGGAGGAAGAATATAGTATTATTAATAACATTATAATATAAATAAAGAATTATAGACATAGAATACACCTAAGGAGTACTGTAGGAGTAATATGAAAAATAAGCAAGAATGTATGTAATACTCGTATGTTAAGAATGTATAAATAGAATGTAAAAGGAGCACTGTAGGAATACCACTCAGTGGAGTTATTTAATGTTTTTTTTTAAGTTTATTTATAGCAAAGCGCATTTAAAGTGAAATAACACAAAACTGCGCTATATAAATGCTTTGTTATTTTTATTATTATTATTATACAAACGGTGAATAACTTCATATTCCTAGACTCGTCTATACGTGACAAAGGAGTGAAACAGAAGTGAAAAGAAGGATTTGCACGAAAAAAAATGTCATGAGCAAATTGAAAAGGATATGGAATGACAGAGGCATTACGAAAACCACCAAGAAGAGACTCGTCCGGCGCTGATTTTCCCCATATTCATTTACGGTGTGGAAACATGGACATTCAGATTCAGCGAACGGAAGCGAATAGATAACCTCGAAATGTGGTGCTGGGGGAAAATGCTCAGGATTTCATCAAGACAGGCGCACAAATATAAGAAATTCTAGAAGAGCTTGGCATCCGCAATAGCCTATCAACTGTCTGCCTACAGCGTATCCTCAGATTATTTCGACATATCGCTCGCCAAACCGAAAACTCCAACCTGGAAAAGCTTATGGTCATTGCCAAAAGAACTGGAAGGCAAAACAAGTATGTTTGGTCACTTCTATGCGTTGGAGTGACTAAATCTCTCAGGTATCCGGAACGTCGGTGTCCGCAGCTCTCCACGCAGCGCAGGATTGCGAGGAGTGGAAGAGCCTTGTACACGAGGGAGATTGGAGTGGCTGTTACGATAATCAGCAATAAGGAAGCAACTAAAGAAGATATATAGAGATAAAACATAGTATAATAATTAAGTATAAAAAGATGTGAAAAATGGTACAGGTAAATCAATTATTTATATCGAATATTTTAAGTATACTATAATATATAGAATAATATTTCATTACAAAAACATGAAAAAAATATACACAGGAATCGTCTACGTATACGAGATAATTTAAATATAGTAGTATAATAAAGTATTTTTAAAGAGATGAGAAATCAGTTATTCCAATAAAAAATTTATAATATTGTATCAGGTACAATCGGCATGTAAATATCTGTAATAAATTTATTTACAACATGTATGGTGTACACAATAAAGTTTATAAATTATTTAGTTACAAACAACAATCAATTAATTAAATAATATGAAGATGTCTACATGTATCGAAAGCGATGTTTTCATCATCAGGAGTAATACAAAAAATAATAATTTGGTGAATACAAAATATATTATTAAATTCATTTATTAATAATGACGTCTGAAAACCAATCGTTTGAAGGAATTACAAACAACAATGTTTATTTATCTCACTGAAACTCGGTGCGTGTAACAACACGATAGTGATACGATGGCCAAACAAACGAAGATGTTAAAATGTTAAAAGCAAATAATGTCACAAAATTTTTGAAAGGTTTTGCTTGGTTTGATTTAATTCAATTTTAATTATCAAGCTATGGCTTTTTGTAACAAAATTTAAAATGAATTTATGGACTTTACGAATTTATGGAATATTAAAATGTCGATCATAACCTAATTTTCATTGATTCATATCAGAGGCCGGTATAGGAACCTGCTGCTTTTGTCCACTCTGCTACTATTAGTAATAAATTGATATGTATTATTGAAATAGTCAAGTTGAAAAAAACAGAGCGTTTCATTATCATGTATTAGTAATATTGACTTACTATAAGATCCGTTTTCTTAAGTGCTGCTTTGTCGTGTTGTAATTAGATATTATATCGAAATATAATGCTGACAAAATGATTACACATTTTTACACGAAATTGTTTTAAAAACCTTAAACCTAGCGAACTTCATGAATGTGAACGTGAGACATCGACGACAACAAAAAACAAGATGTTTTGACCTTTCTTTTGTACATCTATATATTAATACTTTAATTTCATCGGCGACGTTATTTTTCGAATCATTCGATTTTGGCGGGTTCTCTCACAGCTCGCTATGAAATAGGGTCTATTATGGCGTGAACAGCATTTGGGTAACCAATTACAATTTCAAGTCATTTTATTTATTTACTCCTCAAAAAAAAATCATCACACCTATTTATTATACATATATGCATTTTTTTATGGGCGGATTTATTGCCTAGTTTTTCAGATGTTTCGAAATTAACTAAGGTGAGTGGACCTTCTGCTTTCATTTATGGGAACTATTTTAAACCAAAACCACCTGAAAATCAAAGCATTACACTACACTTTTTAGTTTACTCCACTTCATATTACCTTTTCTTTAAACTTGGGTGCAATGGGCAAAACGTTAGTAGCTATAAAAACGGATGTTAAAAACTAAGAACTATTATTTTGACCGCCGTCATAAACCTGAAGCACGGCGACAGTAGTGACATCTACTTGTCACATATTGTCCCCGGTTGTCCTAAATAGTTTCATTCTCTTCCTGTACTTCAGCTAGATTAGATTATCTCTATTTGTTCCGTATTCAATTCGTGTTATTTGTTATCTCGTGTTCTAAGTTTATTTTACGCAAATTGAACCATAAGCTTTTATAGCCGTTATACAAATAAATCATCTCCTGTTAACCATTGGTGAATCGCTTCATTGATCACACACGCTCCTTTGATTTCCGTTACATTAAATATAAATACACACCACTCATAGGAATCAACCAACACATATTTCCAAAATACCTTAATCCCTAAAATGATCAATGATTTCTAAAATGAACTGTTTACCTGAACATGTTTCAATAACTATCCCTCCCGTGTATTCTTAGTATTAAGAGAAACTGCTGGGTGGCCAGTTTCATACAAAGCTTAATGTTGGATTTGAGGCCAAAATACTCACCTAAACCGAATGAACTTTTTTTTCATCAAAATATATAGCAAATATCTAGTACGAAATTGAAGTATTTTTAAATTTTTTTTTATTTCAACTTACAAAGTAAAGACCATTGAAGAAATCGAATTTTTGCGATTTCAGAGGCAAATTTAGAAATTATTTGGGGCTACTTGGGTAAAGTTTAACCCCGTTTACTATGAAAATATTATGTAATTTTAGTGTTGAAATGAGTATTATGATGGACTTAAATTTGAAATTGCATCGACCTCTTTACTTTGGAACACAAATTTGCCGAACTTAATTTAAAATATCGACCTAAAATACCTGTTTTTATTTTTTTTATGTAATCATATTTATATAACAAATATATATTTTCAAAAAAAAGTACCAAATAATATTGAAAGTTGCCTCTAAAATCATGAAAAATTAATTTCTTTGGTGGTCTATATTTTATAATTTAAAACAAAAATAAATAAAATTCTTCTAATCCGTACTATATGTTTACTATACCTTTAATTAAAAAAAAGATAATTCAGTTTGGCTGGATATTTGGTGGTAGTATGAAACATGCCGCGTTGCCGTTCCTCTTAAGAATTCTGAGTTTTCAAAAGTTTCCTTTAGTTTTTTTTTCTAATAGTTATAAATATTTGGTTTCAAATAAATTGAATTGTGTTCAGCTGAATTTATTTTTTTATTGATTATTAAGCGCCTTTGAGGAAAATTTTCACAAAACTAGGGTAAATTTTTTAATCAAGATATCATTACCAATTTTTAACAGACCCGACGGATTAAATAATAGAAAAAACTGTGGGGTAAAAATTAAAAATATATTGCGTCCGAGGAAGGCGTGGTAATATTAAATACTAGTATGATGTAGATTTATTTGGGAGCACCTTCCCTAATAAAAGCCCCAAGTAAATTATTAAGTTTAGTATTTCGGACTAGCTCAAGTATCGGGGCTCTATAGAAGCCCAAGTAAATCTGGCTTCCAAGAAACTGGGCGCCTTATATTACAGGGCTAGCAGATTATTCAATAGTGACCATCTCCCAACCCCGCACAAACCTTAAGTACGTCCATAAATTGAATTTGGTAGCCACCTCTGGACTGAAGCTCCCAATCACGTGACGAGCTTTTTTTATTTTTTATGTGAGATCCGCACAAAAGTCCCAACTGTCTGGAGACAGTGAGACTCCCCAATTGGGAGTATGTTGTGAGGCTGGAAGTAATAGGGAGGGGAAGCGAATGGAGAGAGGAAGATGAGAAATTACCTGGCTATTCAGATCTGGTAACCAAACATGGCTAAAACCATTTCAAGCAACTTTTAGATTCTGAATTATGGTATTTCATCAGGGTGAAAGTGATACTATTTATATATTTCATGATGTTAAACAATTACTAGTTTCGTACTAGATATTTACTAAACCTTTAATTTTAAAAAATATGTAATTAGGTTTAATTAGCATTTTGACCTCAAATTCAAAATTAATTTTTTTATGAAACAGGCCGCGCAACCGTTCCCCTTAATACACATATATTAAAATAAATAAATTCTAAAGATAAAGAAAATAACTTAAGCCATTCTGGCATCTATAAACTCAAACGTAACGATTGTCCAGCCTTTTACATGGGTAAAACGGCTAGAAACATTCAAATAAGGGTGGTCGAACACTTGAGATGTCTACACAGTGTCGGATTTTCAGAATTCGCCACCCACCTTATCGATAATAATCACTCATTTAATAAATCTTCCGGGATAGATGTATTACATAGAAATGGGATAGGTCTACGCCTTAATAATCTTGAAGCCCTTGAAATAAAAAAGTCATTAAAAATCAATAAAACCAACCTACTTAATAAACAACTAGATTTGTCTAACACCCCCATTTTTTAAATATTTCCATTACCTCCGCCCACTTTCACCCCTCCCGCTGAAGCGCTTCCTTCCTTGCCCCCCACCTAAGTTGATGTTCTGTCTCTCTCTTCTAATTTTCTATTAAATACAATGTATTTCTGTATTATGTTTAATATATTTTTATTCACCCCTGAGGAAGGTTCAGGTTGAATCGAAACCGGTTGGATGAAAAAATAATAAAGTGGAATTAAAACAAAGTTATTTTATTTTTTATAACTTTTTAAAGGTTACAAACTTTAACGAAATGTAAAGAGCTTTTGATGTGATTTTATTCACTAAACGACGCTATAGAAAATTGGACCTTTTTTATTTTGATTTATTAAATTTCGTATTATTTATTTAGTGTTATTTACTTATTATTATTTTCTTATTACTATTTAATGATTATTATTAAATTGTAAAACTGCTCATCTTAACACAGAATTGTCCTAGAGAGGTGAGTGGCTAATGTTTTTGTTTTTATATTTAAATTTAAGAATAAATAAATAAAAATAAATAAACCTCATTGTAATATTCAAGCAATGAATAATATAATATTAACAAACCTCAAATGAAATTGAAAACTTTATCAGTCGCATTCTGGAATCAAACCCAGGAGAACTGACTTACAGTGTTAACGCTCCTGCCACTGAGCTAATTAGCCCTTATTATTTGACGTATTTTTTACCGATATGATACTCCAATTTTAAGACTTACCAATATTATCCTCACTTAATTACCGAATTAAAGTTCTACACGAATATATTTGCAAAGTAGATAGTGTCTCGGATATACCTATCCGATTTTTATTTATATAGGACGTCCATTGATTTTTACAGAAGTCTAAAATGGATATTCAATTTATTGGAATAAATTATTAGAGCTTATAAAGCCATCGTAATATTTAATCATTGAAAACGAAAATAAAGAGGTGCCAATTGAATAAGATGCGATGAATACCTTTTTTTATTATCTTTCGTGTATTATTATTTTTTTTCGTTATTCATTTGAGATTTGTTAATATTATTTTCTTCGATGATTATTTCTTTTTTATTAACTTCTGCAGTATTATTACGATATCGCTAACTTCTGATTTAATAAATCCAGAGGCAAGAAACCAAGGGTGTTAAATCGGTGGAACGTGCTGTCCATAATAGAGACGCTCTAAAATCGAACGGAAGGCCTGAAAAACGGGTGTTGAGGTTATCGCACACAATAAATGTATTGCTGAGTAATAGCATTGGACACCATACTACTGAAAGAATTTTTTTAAAAAATCATTTTTATTATTTTTCTATTATTTTTTTAACCTTTTTTAAATGTAAATACCACACTAATTGCCGGATGCAAAACTAAAGTTCCAACTAATCCCGACTTTTTGAAGCTAGCAGGATTATGGTATTCACAATTTTGTTCTTTAATAATTTGCACGACAACGGTACGGCGACGGCATAACAAGGAAGCAAAATGTTCGTACGAGACACCGTTAATTTACCGTCCGCAGCATAAGCATGCCGTGGACAACAGCAGCTTGCAGTGCCGTAACTATTGAACACCTAGCTCCCCGTAAAGCCGTGATTGCAATTTTGAGACTGTTGTGTAGTTTCCATTATAAATTGCTGTGTAACTGAGTCCCACACTCCGAGCCTCTGCCCATCCGCGCCCGCCTTATCCGCTCTCCGCCGACCTCCATAACTTCCGAAGCACGGTGTGTGTTGCTTCTTTTATTAGACGCAAATACCGCAAAAATTCTCTTCACGACCACCGCGTAAATTATAAAAACGATCAACGTCCCGGCTTTCCGCGGACGTCCCCGGCGTTCCATGGTGTGCAAAAAGGCTGAAGAGAGTGGGAAAGGGAAGGGGAACTATCAAGAATGGCAAACAATTTTGATTAGATTATTTAATTTAGACTTTCAATACCCATGGTGTCGATATACTCGTAGTACTTATTACCTAAACTATGCAGTAAATTCATCACATAATTTATTCTGCATCGGTTCCAATATTGTTGTAATGGTTAGATACCTTCTGATAAACCATTATACTTAGTACATGAAAGTCAACCTTCAAAAAGTTCAGGGGAGTCCGACGTGTTTCTAAAAATGTTATAAAGATTCAAATAAAATCAGTGGGAAGATATTCGTTTTTCTTTTAATGTAGCACAGCTTGCGACAGCTAACTGTTAATAGAGATTCCTAACCATTAATTAAATTTCTTAAAAACGTATGTAGAATTCGCTCGATGAGTTTTTTAATAATATTGTAAACTGTATTCCAAATAGTTTCTGACAGGTGATGTATATAGAGTTTTTAAACTTTTTAAATCTTTTGAAATTTTAATATGAAACGCAACAATTGCTTTGCTTTACTAATTATGATATTCACGCGAAAAATAAATATTAATTTTGTGTCAAATATTATTCCCAAAGCTTCTATTTATGGTTACGCCCAGTGCGCTTGAAATGATTTTTCACAAAAATGGCGCTATACAGATTTTCCCATTATTTTTATTTTATTTATGAACGATAAGTTTTGATTTTTTATAGGAAATGTGAAAAATTATGTTTTTTTTCTATGAAATCTCATGACTAAATACATTTTTTTACATTTAGCGTTAGTTTGTTTTTGATGCACCATTTGGAATTTTTACTGGGTTCGATTATAAGGATAAGCGGTCATCAATATTGTCAATGATTCGGTAAATTTTTATATCACCACGAAAATATAAACACAAGAAAATATATTGGTTGCATCATTTATAAATATGTCAAAAATGATAGGTCCAAGATTCGAGCCCTGGGGCACACCGTTTGTAGCTTTAAAGGTATTAGACAATTGATCTTTGATGCAGACCATTAGCACTGAATTAGATTTTTAAAAATCTTAAACTCAATAAATTTCCGTTTTTCCTAAGTTTCAACAGTTTGTTAATCGGAATTTTATTGTCTGTTAGCAAGTGCATTTGCTTTAATGTTTTCATATGGGGATAGATTGGTTAAGGTTGATCGCCCAGAGATAGAACCATTTTGGTAAGTTTTGATAATAGATGAGTTTATTTTATAAAGTATCACTTTTTCGAAGAAAAGGTTGGATAAAGTTGATTGGATACAGGTTGAATGATATTATCAAATAAAGATTGATCACCGCTTCGAAATATTGGAGTTATGTAATCTTTCTTCCGTAATTTTGGGAAATTTCCCGTTGACTTGTTAAATAATTTGCATAGTGGAATAGATAAACCGTCTCCACTGTTTTTAAGCGAAATGTGTAGAATTTGATCCGACCCTCGGTTGGTTTTGGGTTCAAATATTTTAATGTAGGTCGCAATATCGTTGATGTTAATATTAATATTAGGTAAATCCGCATCAGAATTAAAGTTCTGAAATTGCTCCTCTGAAACGGCAGGTTAATACACATCTTTAAAGAAATCATATTTAAAATCAGTGTAATCTATCCAAATTTTTAGAAAACTACTGTCGACAATTTACGGCTTTACCTTTCGGCTTCTAAGCCCCAGATATGCCAAAGAAATGAGTTATCTTTTCAAGAAAGAATTTAGTATTTGAAAATGTTTAATGAAAATTAAGAAGGGGAAAATTGAGCTTCATTTTTTGTTGTTATTAAAAATATATAACCATAAAATTAAATATTTTATTTTTGTAAGTTTCTTGAAGGAATTGTGCTTTAAACCTACAATAACCATATTTATTCCACGTCATAGTCCGTATGTACGCCCGCCAACAAACAAATCATCTAAATATATTTTTTTTTTACAGTAACTGCACACAGGAGACCAAGGAGGAAATAATTTCCCTCAATGCCTATATCATCTTTGGGGATGCTGTGTGGAGGATCTTTTATAGGATAGGAAGGAGTGAACTTGGGTCTTGAAGAGACCCATGTTATAGGATGGAGGAAACACAGAGGCCGGCAGATCATTCCACAGCCGAGCTGTTGAACACAAGAACGAGTCGTAGAAGCGACCCGTTCTCATGTGACAAATGTCAACCGTGTGCAAATGTTGGGCGCGCGTTTGGCGTGTTTCCCGACTATGCACCGGTGTCGAAGGGATCAATGACGCTAGTTCCTCGGAGCATCTTCCATTAAAATACCGGTAGAACAAGGACAGCATTCCCACCCGACGTCTGTGCTCCAAAGATTGCAACCCATTTGTTAAGATAGGCGAATCTATCAAACGGACCGCCCGTTTCTGCACAGAGTCAAGGTTTTTTTTCAGATATTTTGGGACTCCCGACCAGAGGTGGCTGCCAAATTCTACAATGGGGCGCACTTGCGATTTGTACAGGGTCAGCAGTTGTGTACTATTAAAGTATCTGCGGGCTCTGTACAATACGCCCAGCTTCTGAGAGGCTAACTTTACTCGGGTTTCGATGGAGCCCCCATACCTGAGCTGGTCACTTAAGGTTACACCAAGCATATCAATGGAGGGCTTGTTGGGAAGATTGCTTCCATTAAAGGAGACTAGATTGTCATTTCGATCCCTTTTAGACGTAATCAGACATGATTGGGTCTTTGAAACATTAAATTCGACGAGGTTATTCTTACCCCAAGAGGAGACCCTCTCAAGGTAACGTCCATTCTCTGTTTCAAAGCCCTCCGAGCCGTTGGAGTTTGTGTGCCCTTTGGGGGCTTGTCAAACAAAAAGCAATCATGGACTGTACTGTCATCCGCGTAACAATGGATTGGTGCACATGTCAAGAGGTCATTGATGTGCAACAAAAACAATGTCGGAGATAGAACCGATCCTTGTGGGACGCCAGCATTTATTGAATGCGAGGAAGAGATGAAACCATCAGCAACCGTCTGAATCGATCTCTCCCTCAAAAAGTCGGCAATCCACGTACACAAGGAAACGGGAAGTCCGTAAGAAGGCAGTTTGTTGACAAGTCCTCGGTGCCAAACCCGGTCAAAGGCCTTAGAAATGTCCAGTGAGGCCGTTTGAATCTCACCATAACGTTCCAGGCACCGTCCCCAAACATGCGTCACATACGCGAGAAGATCACCGCACGAGCGGTTCCGCCGGAATCCGTACTGGCGGTCGTTAATGATTTTGTTCTTCTCGAGGTATGTAAGCAGTTTGTCGTTGATCACACGTTCCATCACCTTGGACAGAACTGATGTGATCGCTATGGGGCGGTAGTTGGCCGGGTTGGAGCGGTCACCTTTCTTAGGTATAGGATGAATGACCGCTTTTTTCCAACCAGAGGGCACAGAGCCACATTTCAGGGACATTTTAAAGAGCTTTGTTAAAACTGGAGCGATTTCTGCAGCACACCTCTGCAATACCAGGGCAGGTATTCCGTCAGGCCCACTAGCTTTATTAACATCGAGCCCCCGTAAGACAAGGAGTACATCCCGATGCCGTATCCTCAGCTTTTTCATATAGAAGCCGCAGTGAGGAACCGACGGCGGGATGGCACCCCGGTCGTCGAGGGCGAGTTTTCTGCAAACATTTTCCCTAAAAGGTTGGCCTTTTCGGTAGCAGTGTTTGCTAGTGAACCGTCAGGTCTGGTAAGAGGCGGCAGACTGGATTTGCAGAAATTGCGGCCTATGGAGCCCGCTAGCGACCAGAACGCTTTGCTGCCATGCGGGCAGGCAGCTAGCTTTTTACTGATCTGTAGGTCGTGCTCAGATTTTGACCTATTGATGATTCTCTTACTGTCCTTTGCCAATTTGTTATATGCTGATCTGTTTTCTGACGTTCGAGATGTGTTGTAGGCTCGGTAAGCCGCGTTTTTCGTCGAACTGCTTCGGAGCATTGTCGACTGAACCACGGCTTTGAACCTACGCCAGTTTCTTTAATGGTTGATTGAATGAAGCCATCCATCGCAGATGTGATGACTTCACTAATTTCCTGGGCACATCTGGACGGATTCGAAGTCTGAAAACAGACAGCTGACCATGGGAAAGCATTAAAATGCGCCCGCAGACCGAACCAATCTGCTGACCTATAGTGCCACATTTTTCTCTTCAGCCTCTCAATTGGGGGTCTGAAGTTAATAGGGATTGATGTCGTCACCAGGCAATGGTCGGACGATCCTAAAGGCACTGCGACATCAATCCCATAACCACGTGGCTCGGTGGTTAAAAATAGGTCTAACAGATTGGAGCGGTGAGTCTGGACATCAGGAACCCTCGTAGGCTCCTGAACCAGTTGCTCCAACCCATGGCAAAGGGCAAAGAATTCCGCCTGTCGGCCAGCCGAGTTTGTTGAACATGAGAACTTCAACCACGGTTCATTATGAACATTGAAGTCCCCAGAACAACAAACTCGGCCGAAGGGTAGCGGGGTAAGAGGTCATCAATAGTTTCGCTCAAATGTTTAAATAGCTCGGATGAGTCTGATTCGCTGAGGTTTGGTGAGCGGTACAAACACGCATAAAATCTTACCGTACTGGCAAGACTGACGCGCACCCACATTACGTCAAATCTGGAATTTTCCAGACTCAACAGTCGCACACAGTTGACGTAGGCTCGGCTATACAAACAAACACCTCCTTTTGGTCTGAACTTGCCTACGGGGGTGACGCCCGGGCAGTCCAGATAGGAGGCGTCTGGAGGCTCAGCTATCTGCGTTTCAGAGAGGAATAAAAGGTTTGGGCGTTGGGATTGAAGGTGATGATGGACAGAATTTAAATTTTTGTGCAGGCCTCGAATGTTGGTAAAATTTACCAACATTTTTGGCCTGCACCGGGGACGCCTACTACTCGCCGTTGTAATGATGTTATTATTGTTTTGTGATTCCATGTTTTTAAAATTATTTTTGGGGGTTTTATAGGAAAGGGAAAGCAAGGGAAGGATTAGGTATAAAGGGTGGGTAGGAAGCTGGGGGTCAGGGTATCTAGGACTGACGGACGTATGAATCCATCCCACCGACTGCGGTGCAAGGCTATGGTTGGGAGAGTCTGGCTGGGAAGGGCTCCCAATGCGCCCCAAACGCTACTGCTGGGTCCCCTCCGGTCACGAATCGGCACAACAGCAGCGGTGGGGTTTTTACACTCGCTGGTGAGGCAGCCCACCCTCAGTCGTGAGCCTGAGGGTCGGGCCCCTGTACTATCGAGCGGCCTGGACAACGGTAGCCAGTTGTAAAGGGTCTCCCTTAACCATTCTCTCCCGATCCGACCCACCACGCAGTAGGTAGGCCAACGCATCCGCGGCCAAGACCTGGACAAACCTTACCCCATGACATAAGGCATTATGAACACGCTCCGAGTACAGTAAAACCAAGTGTACAGGGCGCTGTTGGGCCTCCCCTGGCGGTGCAGCACCTCGCAGATCTTGGCAGAGGGAAGGGTGTACAGGTTCGCTGGTTTGATGCACCACAGAGTGGCCGGAATGAGTCAGTGCTACCAGAAATCTAAGAGCACTCTCACGTCCTGGCTGTCACCCAGTACCACAGCCCACCCTCAATTATATATAATTTATTTTATAACCTTATATGTACAGTATTACAAATTCATTTTCTTTAACCCGTATATTTCATTTCTTCCACCCGTATATTTAATTTCTTTAACTTGTATATTTCATTTCTTTAACCCGTATATTTGATATATTGAATTGCTTAGGTGCTGGGAATCTACACATTCACGAAGCGGTGCAGTGTGGAGGAGTTTGAGGTGAAGCCGCGCAAGACGCTCGGGTACACGACCGTCACGCACTTCAATGTGGTGCACGTCGAGTGCCACATGGCTGCCGTGAGGCTCGCACGCTCCAGGTAATGATGCTGCTGTTACTTTTCTCATTTGTAAAAAGACATGGAACTATGGCATCCCATAGGGGTATGTTGCGAGACTAAAGAGAGTCGGAGAGGAAAAGGGATGACGAAATGGAAGGTTAGGAAGTACCTGGCTATTCAAATCTGGTCACTAAACATGATTAAAGCTACTTCTGGCAATGTTCCGATTCTGAATGGTGATTTTTCACTAGAGCGAGTATCTATCTCTTTGGGACATGCCGCAAATATGCTATGTTTGTATTATTTGCTCACTCCGGGACTTTAACTCGCGACCTCTGGATTTCATTAATATAAGTAAAAGGTATCTGCGGATAAATTTCAGTAACTTTGGGAGGTGATTTTACATGATAGTGCACACAAGTAAAAATTATAAATGACGTTTTTCGAAATACTACTATTTTAAGGTAGTTTTCTGGTAAAAATGTATAATTGTTTGTATGGAAAAAAAAATTGAATGGAAAAAAAAACAATGTACTCGTAAAAAGGTTATTTATCTTTTTTACTTATATTATCATATTAACCTTCCAGCGAGTGCGCTGAATAATTTCCCTTGAGCGAGCGCTTGTCGTAAATTTTACGTCATCAAGTTTTCGCAATGTAAATGGTGTTTTCTTTATATAAATGTTAGGGAATTGCTGTAAGGTAATTAGGCCTGAGCGCCGACCAATCAAAGACACCCAGGGCCTTACTAGGCGAGGGGAAATGAGGACCGGGGTTAACGTCTGGTAGGGCTTCGTAAATACTGAGTGGGGGGTATTATTTACCATTTCACATTAGCGCTTCGGTTTAGTCACAACATTTCGAGAGCTCGTGATGAGAGGAGCGTGAGAACTTTCACACGATCCGTCCTGTATAAAAATAAACAATATAAATGAGAAATAAATAGAAAAAAGTACTTTATTTAATATACTTACACTCTAAGGCGCGTGTCGCAAAATTTCCAAATATCAATGAATAACAAAAACTTCTAAGCACATCCGGTACGTCTGTAGTTTAGAGAGACACTGATCCTCGAATAGCTCCATGCTCGACCCTTGTGACTAAGTGGTAAGAGTGGGGGAAGCGATAAGGAGCATTTGTCGTAAATTTTACGACAGCGCGCCCGCTGCAAGGTTAAATGAATTTACTGCACTTTCCCCCCAGACACTCTATAGTGTTGAGTTGTGATTTTTAAGTAATCAGGTTGAAGATTGTTTTATTTTACATGAGTTTTCGTAATTATGTTAAAATATTAATAGAAGAAAATTATAATGCAATAGATTTTTTTATTAATTTATTTCATTTCAATTTTCATCTAGTAATATTTTAACATAATTACGAAAACTCCCTTAAAATATTTAACAAACTTGCAAAAAAACTTGACCTAATTTATAATCCATGTGCGATGTGACTGTATGAACGGGGTACCCTGGTAAGTTCACATTTTTTGCAACTTTTGTAAAACATGAAATAAATAAACAATTTATGGCTTTGGTGTTTCCCAGGGATGAGTGGGAGAGTGCCGCTCTACAGAATGCCTCCACCCGCTGCAACGGGCTGCTGCCACTGTGGGGCCCCCACGTGCCGGAGTCCGCCTTCGCCAGCTGTCTGGCGCGTCACAACACTTATCTGCAGGTCAGTGAAGCTTATCAAAAGTACACTGAGAGGATCTTTCCCATTACATTTTAATAATATTTTTTTCTCTTGGTTAGTGCCACAATCCTTGCAGGTTTTCTGAGACCTGGACGCCCTATTACGTTGAAGGCAAAAGTCTACTTCAGTCTTGACACTTGTCATGTCGTGGCAAACTCAATGACAGACCTCAAACGTGAAAAACAAGCACCTTGTGGACCTAATTACTAAACAGTCAGGGTTCTCTCTCAGTCGAGGCCTAAAGGGTTCTTAATTGGATTATTATTATTATTTTTTTTTTTAATAACTTATTCTATCTAGCTTATAAACATCATTGTAATATGTTTTTAATCATTGAAGATAATATTAACAATTCTTAGAATGAAACATGAAACTGAAAAGACAACAAAAGAAAAAGATAACACCAGCAGTACGAACTCGAACCCAGGACCTCATGAAAAGGTAGCTGCCAAAATATATGGGAATTAATTGAAGATGATATTAACAGTTTGTAAGAAGTCGAAGTATGATACTGATAAAAATGACAGGACGGATTGGAGTAGCTATAGCTCAGTGGATTAGAGCGCAGGGTCCCAGATAGACCATGAGGTCCTGGGTTCGAGTCCGAGCTGCTGCCGTTATCTTTTCTTTGTCTTTTCGGTTTCATGTTTCGTTCTAAGAGATGTTAATATTATCTTCAATGATAAAAAATAAAAATACGCTCTTAATTGTGCGAGTGTGGACATATTCAAACAACAGAACACACCGTACAAGAATGTCCCCTTCATCAGTTTCCCTATGGCACATATGTGCTGAACCTAGTGACTGCCGATGCCGTTGACTGGCTGGATAACCTCAGCATCACACTTTGACCTTCACCAATTCTCCTCCACCATATGAAGAACGAGAATATTGAGGCCTTAAAATGTTTTGGAAAGAAAGAAAATATGCTCTTAGGTCAATTTCTTTTATAAATTACAAGGCAAAGTCTATTGTAAAATTTTATAATTATTTTCTCTTCCGGTGTAACATATGCAGGTCACGTCGAGTGGGTTAATTGGGGAATTATAATAATTAAAAATAATCACGGATAACTTTGTGATTGTTAATAGGAGTGTACGGGCCACCACGATATCGGTTACCAGTGCACTGTGCACGATCTGAAGCTGCTGCTGCTGCGCTTCGCCCGCGAGCGTCCCTTCCACGAGGACACGGGCGGCGGCGGCCCGCTGTCCAACATGCAGCTGGTGCCGTGTCTGGCGCACATGGCGCTCTACGTCATCAACACGTGAGTCCTAACAAACAAAATAAAAATATTGTATGACCGCCTTTTCCAATCATTAACAGTTCTGTCTAGAGGTGGCGCATGTGATTTCCCATTACAAATATTTCAAAATAAAGCCACCTGGTTAACCCTGTGAGCCCTAAAAAGTTTCCAATTACACTGAGATTTAGAAGTTCCCGCCTTAAAGATATGAATGTTCCAACGAGGCGTACCAGGTGCACTATGCTTCATCATGTAAAAGCCGATAGCACTAATGCAGCAAAGAACTCACCAATTACCTGTGTGATCACGACATATACCCACGATAACAAATTACTACACTTAAACATTTTTTTAATTCTTTACTAACATACAACCAAATTCATTAGCTTTTTTAACGTGATATAAATTAATTTAATTTTTCATAAAACTTTTGTTCATTCACCTACTTCTTAAATCTCCAAACAAAAAATTAAAATTTTGAAAAAAAATAAAAAATCTTTTTCGACTTCAACAACATCAATAACGTAGTATTTTTCAATCTTATCACTCTAGCTCACTTAAAAGTCACAAGCCGCCACTGATATGTACACCAACACTCATTAGTTAAGAAGCATTCTCATCCCAGAAAAATTACTAAGATATTGTATGGACATGCGTAATGTGTACTTTAACTATGTAAATTTAAATATACCTACTGCATATCATTTGTAATAAAATGTATTGTGTATATATCTAAATAAGTAAATAAATCTCCACCCTTGAAAATTCGTCCATAAATAATCTCGTTGGGTATGATGAATGTGCCCAAACAAAATTTAAAAAGCTGAAACAAATCCTCAACGATCAGCCCCCTGTACTAATTCCCGCAATTTACTATATAATATTTTCCAATGACACAAATTTATTATTAATTCATATGGATTCCTAGTTACTTACTGAATTCTTCCCTTTTCTCTTTCAAATCTGTCCTTTCCACTCATAGATAGGAAAAACAAGGGAGATGGACCATAAATCATTATTAGTGTTGTACTGTTAGTGTGCACAATGGATTTCGCCAACATTGTTCACTCATACTACTGCTGCTCGCAACTACACACAGACGAGCCTTTGTTTCTATCTATACACCAAACCTGAAACATTCATTACATAGCCGTTTTATTAGTCCTTGCAGTTTGGTCATCAGTAGCAATATCCATATGTCATATATCAGTATGCCATATCTTCATTTGTTTCTATTATCTATGTTGCCTCTACTTTGCACAAATAAACTGAACTTGACCATGCCTATGATACTAAAGAAGATTTGATAGCATATTTTCCGTTTGTTTGCTTTAGTACACGAGTGGCCCAGCGAGCTCTGTCCAGCCTGCACTCCTATCTAGACTGGACCCTGGAGCGCCAGCTGGAGTCGGCCCACGAGGCGGAGGGAGCCCTGTACTACCTGATCATGTCCCTGCTGCTGCAGCCGCCGCAGAAGTAAGCACCCATTTTCTTATCCCAACCCTCGTTCCCGAGAATCGTAATACCCGCCCTAATTGTCCTGATGAACCCGACTCCTTCACTCCTGTATCAATAAAGCAGTAAAAAAAATATGTTTTAGAAAGAATATCCAAGTCAAAGCCTTCAAAGCTTATTTCCGTAAAGACATCAGTTAGACCTGCACCAAAAAATACAAGGCCCCGGCTTGAGTTAATAAATCGCGACATTCTGGACAGTGGAGAATGATACCCATAATTAGTAGAGTGCTGATTGAAGAAAAGCAATTCATTGTTTCCGAGTCTACGGCAAGGAATGTTGAACTGGAATCAATAATATAATTAATAATTTTGAAAATGCAAATGAGATCAAAGTCTTTTCTAATGAAGAAGTGGACTACTAAATAAGGCACATCTTCAAGATGAATGCGGTCCACCTATGAGTAACCTCATAATACAACTCCCTGTCAAATTCCGTCGCCCAGCTTCGAATGCCTAGTCCTTTTAATGCATGTTTCACTCCAAAATAATGAATTATTTACACATTATTATTTCTCTGCAGAGCACAAAGTTAACCCTCACACGCAAGTGAAAATATCTGTCAAACTAAATAAAATAAATAATAAATCGTATGATTGTAATAAGTGTTCATTCGGAAGCCAGAAAGACACGTCACAAAATTTGGAGATGTAACCGAACTTAACAACCCAACTTTATGTACAACTGTTGCCCTGCCGTAAGTCCCCGTGCTTGTGACAAAACTACTGTCATAACTTGAATACATTCGCACACAACGACGTCTTCTGTTTTGTTTGGGGGACATCTAACACTCGGTCAATTGTTAGTTTTTTGACAAGTCAAATTGATCTGCGTCGTATATATTCCTAAGTGTTCAGATAGCTGATTAAATTGTCAATGATAAAGTCTTCGGTATACCTTATCTGAAATATTTATAAATGCCTTAACTTTGTGTTTGAAAAATGATCTCAATAAAGCCAAGCCAAAGTTAGCCATTCTGTTGGTGGGAACCTGGGTTGGATTCACACGCTGTGTCTCAATAAACTTGGTCGATGGGATAGTTGGGATGTGAGATATTTAAGTATAACATATGTTTATTGTTTGTTTGCAGGTGGCAGGAGCATCGTGTGGAGCATCTACAGCGCGTGGTGGCGTTGGCGCACGCGCGCGCCGTGTCACCGTCCGGCGCCGTCTCCTCACTGACGGCCGAGCAGCGTGAGATCCGCCCCTACGAGGACTACAAGCCCTACCTGATGTTCTTCTCTTTGATCCAACTGCTCTACGACGATATGTTCAAGGTGACTACATAATTATGTAATTCTATGTATATAAAAATTAATGTAAGTTTCTTTGTCCTCGAAAATCAATGGACCGGTTTTGCTGAAAATAGCAGTTTGTTCTTATTAGTGCTGGGAAGGTTTAGAGAGTAGTTTGAATGAAATCCAATATGTAAAACTGTTGCTATAACGTTTTAAAATTAGTATGAAAAACATTGAACCCGCCATGTTTTATTTAAATATAACACTCTGGTTAGCCACAGATTGCATATTTAAAAGGTTTTTTTGGGTAGAATATTTTCAAATTGGAAAACACGAGTAGGTACCTACTTAAGAACTTTATGATTTAGATGTATTTTGAAAAAATAAACGTTTGGAATGAAATAAAATATTCAAATGAATGTTTCTTTATTTGGAGATAGTTACTTTTGCTGTCAAATCAATTATGGCACCCCAATGACAAGCAAGAATTCAAATATTGATAGATATATGTTAACTTGTACTTATAACTTCGTCATGAATCAATGGATCGCTATATGTTATATTTTTATGTGGTTCTAAAGTAGACCTTTACGTCGATAAAAAATTTTAAATAAAAAAATATTATTCACGGAAGTTACCGCACCGCGGCGCCCAGCTGACTCGAAAATTCATTCCATAGAATCTGTAAAACACATCTACCATTAAGGGATATTAAACTAAACGCTGATAATTGATTAAAAAAAAAAAAGTTGAGTTCCTCATTGTAATGCTTGTTCTTCTTTCAGCACGTGCCTCCATGCACCGTGGAGCAGTGGCCCGTGAAGCTGGCGGAAGCGATCCGCCATGGTGACGAGGCCGTGCACCGCAGTGCAGAACGCGCACTCGCCACGCTAAGCGAGCAGCTACTACCGTGCACCTCTCTGGAGGAGTGGGCCGATGCGGCGGGCGTGCTAGCCTCGCTTCCCCGCCCACCGCGCGATTTTGTGCTTGCCTGCCTGCGCCGCTAGCACCACGGGACGCCGCCGCCTCTATTGCTCGTGCTGTTCGTCTTTGCGCTGCACACTCTTTACCACTGCTACAGGGCTATGTAACCTCACTGGCGCAGAACCATGTAACTTTGCTCACTCTTGTACAGAGCAACGTAACCTCTCCTTTCCACTGGTGCATAGTGACGTAACATCACTTTTAGTCTTGTGCAGAGGTGATGTAACCTCACTCTAACTCTATTACAGAGCAACGTAGCCTCACCTTTCTACTGGTGCATAGAAAACTTAACATCTTTATACTGTTGCAGATCTATATAATAATCTCATTCTCACTCTGGTGCAGAGCGATGTGACCTCACCTTTTCATTGGTGCATAGCAACATAATATCTTTACACTGGTGCAGAGCGATGTAACCTCACTCTTACTTCTTGTTAGAGCGACATACCAACTACCACTTCAACCTTTTAAGAATCAATGTTAGAGCAGTTATAATGTTGAACTGGTAAGCGGTAATAGGCACAACATCTCACCATTAGTTGCTTACGAGATAAACAATGTAAGAGCAGTTACACTGTTGAACTCGTAAGCAGATAACAAACACAACATCTCACCATTTGCATACACGGTTAACATCTCACTATTAGTTGCTTACGAGGTCAACAATGTAAGAGCAGTTACACTGTTGAACTCGTAAGCTGTTAACAAACACAACATCTCACCATTTGCTTACAAGGTCAACATCTCAACTATTAATCGCTTACGAGGTCAACAATGTAAGAGCAGTTACACTGTTGAACTCGTAAGCAGTTAACAAACACAACATCTCACCATTTGCTTACAAGGTCAACATCTCAACTATTAGTCGCTTACGAGGTCAACAATGTAAGAGCAGTTACACTATTGAACTCGTAAGCGGTTAACATATACAACATCTCACCATTTGCTTATTAGTTGCTTAGGAGGTCAACAATTTAAGAGTCGTTGCTTGAATGGGCCAGAGTTTTTCTATTAATTGGTTGAATCACGCACAAAATCTGTGTTATCCTCCTGTGTCAGTCTTCGTCATGTTAAAATTATAATTGTTTTATATTAAAAATAAATTTTTTGTTGAATAAATAATATTCGCTGGCGGCGTTCGCATTTTTTCTTACATAAGTAATTTAGTAACATAACATTTTTGTTTTTATAAAATTATACACATCTTTACAATAATATGGTATATTGTCTGTGCAAACCTATTATTAACGTTAAAAATGCTTCAAGTAAAATATATGTATCCGCTAAAAAAAATTTATTAGAAATTAGAATGTAAGAATTAATAATTCTCAGATTTCTCCACTGTAGTAGAAAATTCTTGTTAATATTATTATTTATTTTGTTCATTTTAAATCCACTTTTAGAAACAATAATTGATTGCTTTGTTAATGATTAAACTATATATAATCAAAGTTTGCATATTTATTTATTTATTTATTATGATCCCAATAAGACAATATTCACCAAATTCTTAAAGAGATTACAAATTAAGAGCCAAAAATTGCATAAAAGGGTACAAAATATTATTAACAGGAACAAAATTGCGAAAACAAGTAAACACTGAAATATACAAGGGTCATGAGGACAGCTATGCGGCTATTTTGTGACATGCGTCAAAAGATAGTCTATGAGCTGTCTGTAAGTGACGTTAAAAATGTCAACGGTCAATGCAGAATTGTTTAACAGTTGAACAGCTCTGATGGTTGGCGCGTTCCGACAAGCAGAATTTCTCGCTTTTGGAGCATAAAATAGTGCATGGGATCTCCCACGAGTATATTTCGAGCTATGATCGACAATTTTTTCTTCTCATTTTTCAAGGAATATTGAGTACCGAACTTTATAATGAATATTTATTTTCAACCTTACATTACGAAATCGTTAAATTTTGCACTGCTTCGGGAATAAATGGCGGTTACATTGTTTTCCCCTACTATTTTTGGCGATAAATTTATTAATTTTTGTCGCTTACGATGTTTTGCACATCATACAAAACGAACTTAAAATATGAATATTCATCATACATTATTTAACTACAAAAAATTTTTTTTTTTGAACTTCTATTGGTAGGTGTGTAATGTTTACAATAAAACACTGTAAGGTGTACATACGCACATGCTTTATTTATTCGACGTGCAATAAAAACATGAAAGCAGTAGGTAAGTATAAAAAAATTGATATTGGATCTATGATTTTTTTTCTTTTTTTTTTTTATCGAATAACTGCATTTTGATTACTATAAAAGAAAATTTCAATAATGAGTAACATTATCACGGTGAGTATATATTTCAAAGCTTCATTTAAAAATAAAATAAAGTATTTTAACAAATGAACATTGATGTACAAAATGAATGTAAAATAATGTAAAAGTTTTTGGTAATTAGTCATCAACAAATCCATCTGCGCAATGTTAAACTTGTGCATGTCCTCGTCTGATTTTGGCTACTTTAGAACTAAATGGGAGTGTCAAGTATTTGTGGCGAAATCTTGTGTGAAATATGCAATTTTCACATAATTTTTTCAGGTCTTTGTATTTTTCTTCTGATACTTGCAGTCTTCTTTTGTACAGTTTTATTGCCACGGAATCGATAACTGAATACTGTATTATTAGTAATGCGGTCTGTATCTATAACATTTACCTTATTATCAAAAAGGTCGTATTTGAGAACAATATTAGGATAGCCCTGCTAAAATGATCCACTTCCGAGTTTGTTAAATTTAATTTTATATTTTACCGGCAAGTAAGATACACAAAAAGGATTTCCAATCATGAAACTCGTCATTTACCATCATTGTTATGTTGTAATTTTCAGAATTAGTTCTCGCATTTGCAATCATTGTCAGCCATTCTGAAGGTGCCCAAATCACTCGTCGCTTTACAGAACTTTCAGTGTAGCATGCATAGAATCAATGGGCATCATCCATTGTATGACAGGTACCGGCACAGCTATCGCTATACACAGGGGCGGTCCTATGCAGGCGCAATTGGAGCAGCCCGCTCCAGGCGCCATGGCAATGATAATATCTAACACCTAACACAGCGCCATTGGGGTGATTAGGGGTGACAAAATTTTCAACACCTGCTGGTCACTCCAAGTGGTTCGCTACGTTGGTGACTTAGCAGGGGTACCTGGGTTCATGGGGTGAGGTTTGTTCAGGTCTTGGCGGCGAATGCGTCTGCCCACCAGCTGCGTGGTGTGTCGGATCGGGAGAGGTTGGTTAAGGGAGACCCCTTGATCTCTCCAGCCGGACTCTCGACCCATTGCCTTGCACTGCAGTAGAAGGGATGGATTAATATGTCCGTCACTCCTGGACACACTGACCCCAAGATTCCTACCCACCCCTCATACCTTTTTCTTTTCCAGAACTTCCTATCCTTAAATACTTATTATTATTATACTATACTTATTATTATTATTATACTTATTATTATTATCCTTAGACACTCCACACTGCATCCCCAAATATGAAATAGCCCCTGAGGGAAATCCATTATTTCACTGTGATAAATAAGGAATTCCAGCCCATTATTTTTACTAATATTGATTTACAAACTTAAAAACTTTTTTTTATATATTTTTTACAGTAAAAAAAATTGTTTAAATTTTTCAAATCCCACCAAAACGCACGAAATCTATGACTTGTTGGGTGTGATATCACAGAGTAGTCAGCATTAACGGTTTGATAGAGGGTAGTCAATTACATATACATTCGAGAAATATTACTGTTAGTACAAACCTAAATAGCCTCTTTAGTATTTTTTCATTCACAAGCAAAAAGCAGTTACCTAAGTTATGTAATTTTTGAAAATGTATGAAAAAACCATTGGGCCCTTTTCTGAGCAGCTTCAAAAAAAAATCCACCAGGGAAGGCGGTCAATGAACCTAAATCTCTTTTCAATAGAAACTTTTCCGTGAACAATAATAAAAAAAGTGTTGTAATGAGATTTGCAAAACACGTCGACATTTATAAAATATGGCAATCTAGGCCTCTTTGCAGACTTGTCGTTTTGATTATTTTTAGTTTGAACGGATGAATGATTAGGACTTCGAGAAATAAATATGCCTTAAAATTAAATACTTTGGAATCAATAAATAGACACTTATGAAACACTTTAACTGGTTTGTTATTCAGGGAATGACAAATAATAGTCTGTAAATGTGTATATAACTGTTTATTGGCGATTCTAGCACAAGTTCACCTCATGGTTGTATTACATTTTTCCTCACTTATCCCGTGTCCGTGAAATCATTCCCGCCTTCTCGGCTGGCACTTTCTTCTTCTTCTAATTTAAGTCTGCTAATTGAATTCCTTTGCTGGCCATGTATATCGGCTTTACACTTATATTATAAATTTGAATTTTCTCATCGGTGGTAGTTTTTTTTATGTTTTCATTATTTATACACCAGTTCTTTCAGCTGTTTAAAATTCATAGTAGCATTTTGCAAGTTTAGGCTGGTTTTTAGGTTATTTCTTCTTTTTCAAACTAAGAACCTAAAAACCTATTTTGTATATAATAAATAAATTGTATTATATATAAAAATATGTTTTTAGGTAGTTAGTTTGGTTTTAAAAGAAAACTTATTTTAAAACATTTTTTTACCCAAAAACCTTACAAAAACTTGAAACTTTACCAAGCTTTAAAAATGCATTATTTTGTATTTCCACCGATGTAAATAGTTGTTTCTTATTGTAATTCAGTTGAAATGAAGTGTTATTTCAATATTATACACGAGTAAAGAACGAGTCGGACTTGTAAAACTTTGCTAAAGTCATTATTGTTCTTAACTAATTTTGACATTAATCTAAAAATGAAGTGGCTGTAAAACGTAGTATTGGACTCTAACTAATCATCACGCTGTTTCTCCGCAGGGGTAGGCAGAGAGGACGGACCGCCGAAAAAACTCGATCTTGGGATACACTTCTTGCTTCATTCACATTCATACAACGTCTTATACATTCTCTTCTGTTATTCCGACTTCTGACATGGACCGACTCAAGTATTTGATTCACTTGATCGTGCCATGTCTTCCTCGGACGTCCCCGGCTTCTTCTAACATTCACATTCGCGTCATATATTCTCCTTACACTCCTCTCTTCGGTCATTCGCTCTACATGCCCAAACCATCTAAGCGTCCCTTTCTTAATCTTGCTCACTACGCGTACATATATAGTATTACATATGTAGTATTGGACTCAACTTCTTATAAAAAAATATTGCTTCATCCATTGTATAGTGTTCCTACACAATATAATATGAGTACATCACCTATGAAAGGGGAGCATTGCAGTACTCATGTGACATCAGAAGCAGTGTTACCAACATAACATGGTGTTTTCATGAGATGGTTTTTTATTCACTTTTAGATAACGATTTATAAATTCTACGTATAATAAAAGCTGTATATTCAGAATCTTCATATGATGATCCATATAAATATATTCTTTTAAAGACATAATATTTTTCACTCTAGTTCACAGAACAAATAAAATACATAAAGATGCCCCAACACGCAAGCGGAAGAAACCAAAATAAGGGGGATGAGGGGCGAGTTTATGCGGGTCACTGTAATTTAATTTGCAAATAAATGCATCCTGACAGTCTCCAGGCAACTCGCATTGCATTGCAAAGAATTAGTATTTACTCTACAAAAAGCGAATCTGCTAATGATCAACAACAACAACCTTTTTACAATTGTGCGGAATTTACGACAATCTCCTTTATTCCTGAGCTGTGGAACAGATTCCAAACTAACCCAAACAGCTAATAAGTAAAACAGTAAATAAGAAAAAGGTTCAGCTTGTTTACAAAAACATATGTATTTGTTTGGCCGGCGTATTACCCCCCCCGACCCTCTTAATACATCTGGAAGGTTTTGAAGGAGGCAAGGTGGCTCAAATGTGCTTTGGTGACCTTTGCTTGTTTATTTCATCATCACTGGGCTGCATTTACGAGCAAACAAATCACCATTACGCTGTAGCGAGTTTTGCTTAATTTCATTTAGATCACTAAACTCACCGTTAATGAAAGATTTATTTTTTTAATAAGTCTATTAACATTTGCCAGAGTTTCTCATCTTCTCCCTGGCAGCAACAAATAACCTACAATGAATGTTACATTTGATGTAGGGGTGGACCCAAAATCTTCTCCTCTTTTGTCTCATTCGAAGGAATAAATTGAAAATTTTCAATTGCAAATGCTGGTAAATGCGATAGCAGAAATCTGCAATACCGACAGTTTACTAACTGCAAATCACTACATACCCGTGAGCAAGTCCATGAAGCAAGACATTGGGAAACATTTCACGCATTTTTGCTGCACCCAGTTTACGTTGATTCCTTACCGGACCGTCAGCGAGCAGCCTAAAAGAACATAATTTCATGGACTAAGTCATTCAAAAATTCACTTGTACCTAGACTTCACGCAGTAGGTAATACTTTTTCAAACATAGTAGATATGTTCAACTGCACGGAATACAAATACAGACGATTATTGCATACATCCTCAACAATTATTAGTAAGATATGTGTCTAGAATATAAGTATCAGTGAATGTGAGGTGTGTTTTGTATATTCGCCTCTGTTGTTAATTATTTGGAATGGTACTTACACGATGTTATTGCTGTATTTGTTTGTGAGACAAATTAAATATTTAGTTGCTGTATTTCACGAAGACTATCTATTTTACCTATGTACCTACTGCACCTATGTCACTATTCTAATTTGAATTTTTATAACAAAATATGTAAAAGCCGTATATAGGGCGTATACAATATAATAAATAAATAAATAGTTTTATGCTTCGGGTGAGATAATCAACTCAAAACTGTCTTTTTCACGATCGGTGACATTGCTCGAGGGTTAACGGGAGCTATATGGAACATCTCCTTATCAATAACAACAACAATTATAAAGAAAAGGATGTTTTCAGATTAAACAATTTTACTGTTTACTGTACACACATAAATGCCTGCTTCATCTTAAGAACATAACAGTAGTCGTCTTTCAACGTAAAATAAACATATGGAAATCAAAATTTTGCATTCGCACCCGGTGATAATATATAAAAAATATCTTAAAGACCGCTTCCCTTCCGCACACGCACGCATACTTAATACAGATATAATATTCATATTGTTTAGTACGGTCAATGATTCCTTAATACCGCCCAGGCGACGAATAAACACTATCATATATGTTTTGAATCTGCGCAAACAAAAGTTGCAACAGTTATGAATTTACCATACCAAAAGTGTGTAGGAATTAAAGTGTGTCAACCGGAAATTTCCCATGCTTGTTTAAATAAATAATAAACAGATATATTTTAAACCCATCAAGGTTTCAAATCCTTTAATGATGCGATTTTCAACAATTCAATGACGGTATTAAAAAATCATCGACGTAATATAGTATCCCATCTTAATAGACTAGGTGAATTGATAGATTTAACCTATGGCAGATGTTATTAACTCGGCGACATCGGGGTTCGGGGAACGTGTGGTCAGTTGCATGGTCACGCCATCACTTAGCGCCAGCCGGGCTCGCACCAGGATGTCCAAGTTCCCGCGGAAGAAACCCGCACACAGCAACGTGTGCACCGAGGCCCCGTCTGCCACCCGTTCCGAACCCTCGGCGGGCATCAAACCGAGGAATGTCAAAATATTCTTAACGGCTTCTTGCAACGTGGGTACGGTTGTCAGGGCATAAGTATCTTCCACCTCTACGTAACCTTCCGCGTTGGAGTTTTCCCAGACGGCGTTGAAGTTCACTTTCTTGACTCTTTGAATCTGGTCGCTCAATACAACTTCCAAATCCTCTACCATGTATTCGTCCGAGTAACCTTCTTCAGAATCCGGCACCCCGGTGGTCGGGTCGC
Source organism: Halesus radiatus (assembly GCA_022606495.2). NCBI lineage: Eukaryota > Metazoa > Arthropoda > Insecta > Trichoptera > Limnephilidae > Halesus > Halesus radiatus. The sequence goes on from JAHDVE020001213.1 coordinate 187,248, forward strand.
AATCCTTTACTACAAACTTTAGGGTGACGCCGAAGGAGCCGACACTCGATCCTAAATCTTCGGGGAATTGCAAAATAGAGAAGACGGTTCCCTTCTGATTGTATGGCAGCTTCTCGCAGGACACTTCTCTCAATAGCCTGTAGCCTTCGGGAATATCGAGACGAGCTTGAACGTTCTCCAGTAACTGGTCGCTCATTGTGTTCATGCAGTCGAATTGCAGGATCAGGTGCTGGGCGTAGATGTGTTTGATGCATTTCACCGTGTACTCTGTTTCTGATTCGGTCAAATGTACCGGTTCGGACGTCTTAAATAAGACTCCACAGGTTGCGATGCCGGGTATGGAGTTGAGTTTCTCCGCGTAAGCTTCTTCTTTGGATACCTGTTGTGGTTTGGGCAAATTATTGGATGTGATCACCATTCCCTCGATGGAGTTCTTATGCTGGGCTTCTTCCGCGAGGGACTTAGGAGTTGCGATCGGAACAGTCTTCAAATCGAACGGTATGTTAATATCATTTGTTATGTGTTCCTTCAGCGCTCGCTCCAAGGCAGGGATAGACAACTGCGGGATCTCTACAATGTAATTATTAATCAGAGACTTGTCTTCGTGCTCGAGGATACTACTGTAATACGTGGCGCGGTCTCGAACCTCATCATCAGTGTCCATTTGACAACGTGCTAGCAGCACTCTGATGTTAGGGAGCAAATCTGGGCAAGCCGCTCCGAACTGAGACATGGCGGCAACTGCTGCAGCGCGAACCGTGGCATTCTCCAAGATAACGCGGTTATAGATGAACCTTATGTACCTGGAAGGTTGCTTTGTACGCGGTCCTTCTTTGCCCAGCAGATGCAAGATCCTCACGGCCAGGGAAGTGTGTTCGCAATCCTCGATAAACTCACATAGGTGGGCCAGACCTGTTTCTTTAGCCTCGCTGTTTTCTTCGATGATTGTAATGATAGTATCCACGATGGACGCTTTGTACTCGAGACCGCCTTCATCCCGCAGCATTCCGGACAGAAAACTCATCAGAACGGAATGTTTCCGGGGGAATTTAAGGCACAATAGAGTAATTGCTTGGACGACAACGATTTTGAATTCATCGGAGATCTCTGAGACAAACGTCGCAATCTGTTTCATGAGTCGATCTACCGAGCTTTCGGCGCCTGTTTTGAGCAGGGTGGTGATCGCGAGGGTAGCGATGGATCTGTTGGAGTCTGTGATGAGATTTTCCAGGTCGAGGTTGCAGGCGGTGACGACGGCGGGGTGCGTCATAGCGACCTTGTTAAGGGTGCGGACGGCTGCAAAGCGCAGGGTGGGTTTGGGGGAGCCGCAGAAGAGCTGGAGGACACTGACGGCCGGGGCAAGCTCGCGGGAGGTGTTCCTCTTGAGATTGACGAGGGCATGTGCCGCCTCATAAATGACCATGTCCGACTTGTGGCGGAGACACGACTCGATGAACTCAAACAGCTGCGTGTTGACGGGTCCTCCTGAAAAGTTAATAATCGTATTAAATCCATAAAAATACATGGAAGATCATCTCACATAGATACAAAGTTTAAATTTGACAGAATTAATATACAGAAACAACACGTTTACATATTTGAGTCGTGGAGTTGCAAAACCCACTCTGCAAAGTTGTTGGTTTTGATACACTCCCAAAAAGTGTTTGTAATAACATTGAAAGTAAACATAATATTAATATTTTTCACTAAATGTCAAAAGAATATTGTATTACACATTATTTAGATATTTGGCATTAAATTCTTTTTATATTCAAGATGCCCCAAATGAGTTTTACAACTCCACAACTCATTTGTCGAATACACCGAAGAAAAGATAAATTCACGGAGGATGGGGTAGCAACTGGGTGGTACCCCAGAGGGTTTGGCTTATTGGATACCGTATACCAGAAACTAAATAATTTGTTAACGTCTGTCTTGTATCAATGGACACTTTTCTAAACACACTTATTTCATTCAAATTAACTTATTGAAGAAGCTTTACAGTTAATTGTAATATTAATTATTTAAAATAACACCCACAACTCTCAACGAAGGCATGAAACAGAAAATAAAAAGATACGGTCGCGATTGAGACTCAAACTCAGAACCTCTTGTCTATCCGGTACTTGTAGTCTAAGAATTAAGGGGAACGGCTGCGGTGCCTGTTTCATACACAACTTAATTTTGAATTTGAGGCCAAAATACTCACCTAAACCTAATGATCTTTTTTTTCATAAAAAAGTATAGTAAATATCTAGCACGGATTATAGGTATTTTTTTTTTTTTTTACATTATGATATAATTCTCCTTCCTATTATATATAATAATTATATATATATATATAATTATATATAATAGGAAGGAGAATTTTTCACGAAAATTGGGCTGAATTATCCAATATTTTGAATTTCCTGATTGGTAAATACTTTCAGTATCACCCTGGTGAAAGACCACCATTCAGAATCGAAACATTGCTTGAAATGGCTGTAAACTAGTATAGAAATAGTACATCCCTTCCTTTTCTTACCCCTTCCCTTCCCCGCTCCTTTCAGCCTCACAACATACCCCCAATCGAGAATGACATAGTCTCACTGGCTCCGGGCATTTGGAACTCTAGTACGGTATTCACATTAAAAAAAAACAATTGTAATACACACCATAATTATCCTCCTCCTCGATCAGCTCGCACGCCATCCGGATCAGCATGCACAGTGCGTAGGGCGAGCGCAGACTGGCATGCGTCAGTTTCCCCACCAGCTTGGTGACGGCGAGACGGTCAGAACGACGCACATGATAAAGCACACCCAGCGCGTGATATTGCACCATAATGTTGTCTGAGTTCAGGGCCTCCTGTAATTACAATACATAAATGTTCAGTAAACATATTTTGCTTAACATGACCATTATTAACAGATCTCACACATAAACCGTTACAGTACGTGAGTTACAATTTAGTGAATTAGGCACCAGGATTTAGAATCATCGCAATTTTCTTCCACCTATCCTATCACCCATCACATCGACAAGATGCCTCCAGACGTCAATTTCAGCGGCCTTCGTCCATTGCAGGCGTAGCCTGTCTTCGCGCAGCCTCTGTAGCTTCTTTCCCCGGCTTTGTCTGGAACAGTCAACTTGATGTCTTCCCTCTGGAATTGCAGCCATTATTTTGTGAGGAAGTCTCGCTTTTGGCTTTCAGAGTATATCCTAGCCGGTTTTAGAAACGTTCACCGCCCACAATTCAATGAGGAAAGTTCACCGACACAAGATATGAAATAAAATGTCTGAATGATGCTGAGAACTATTTATATTACATTAATAGTAACAAGTTAATCTAACCAAACCTAAACTAAACCTAACTATTTTTTGTATTTCTTGGGCATTAACTAGTAACAATTTCTAGATACTTTGTTTGAAAAGATTTATTCACTACGCACTTTTGTAAAAGTACATAGTGAATAAAACTTTTTAAACTTTACTTAACTAAACTAAACTGACCTAACAGACTGTTATTAATTTTTCCCACGGCGAATTGTGTGCGGTTCTCCACTGTGAGTTGTGGGTGGTGAATTACCTGGATACCACCCCTGCTAATCTTACAAAGATTAGGAGGGGTTTGGTGCCAAGCACATCTCGGATCTTCGAGTTTCTGACATGATCCCAATCAGGACTTTTAGCATATTGGGTAAAGTGATAACATAAGTTATCCTAAGAAGGATAAGAATTGTTTCAATTTTAGTAATTACTACTTAAATACATAGTTATATTCAGTGTTTAAAAAAAAAAGAACCATTGTCTGTATTTTGTCACTAACAGATTACAGTAAAATAGTTTTTCATGTTAAACTTGTAATCTTTCAATCAACTTTAATCACCCAAACAGCTTATTTCAACGGCCATAAAAAGATAGAAAGATAAGACCTATCATTCACAATACTTCACAGTGTCACTTACAGCCATGTTGAATGTTTCACATAAAGCTTTTGTGGGGAGACCTACTGGTTTAGCAGTACATTATGCTATTTAACTGTCTGTTATCATTTTGAAGCAGTCACTGTTAGCAGTCCGACTGCCCAGATCTCCCGTCGGTTTCGTCGGCGATCGGCGTAATATGCCTTTACACGTAAGCGTTTGAGCGCAAGCCGCGCATTAGATTTTTTAATGGCTTTTCACCGACTAAATAATATTATGGATAAATAATAAATTTATGGATAAACAAAAGCAAAGAAGGTATATTATTATATCCAGAGGACTGCCCCATTCTTTACACATAAATTTAAAAAAATAAAACACACTTCATACCACTTTAATAACAATGAATAACTATTTTAGTCACCATTGAATTGGTATTGGGATATTTTGAAAAAAAAATTATAATATCTTCAAGCACCTACTTCATAAATTGCTTTGCAAGTATCTGGAATTATATGTAATTAAATTTTATATATTTAAAGAACAATCAGTTGCAAGTCTTAAGGTGTCTTTCTTATAATATCTATGGTCAAAACTGTAGAAAAACTTAAACCGTACGACCACACATCACGCCAAATTTCACTCCGATCTCTGAGAAATCCCTTTATGATGTGTAGTGAAATTTTTAACCCAAATTACCATAACGTTTTGGCCGGTAAGCCGATGTAACATATCGGCAGACGTTTTTGTGAGCACTTTGGAGCAAAGATTGAGGAGCACACGTACGTGTGGGAGACGCTATTATACAAATACAGATGTCAATTTGGGAGGCGGGTATACGTACCGCTGCCCCGGGAAACATTCATTTGATAATCAACACCTCTGCCATAGGTCACCCCTAGTGGTTCACTACGGCAGGTGACTTAGCAAAGGTGAGGTTTATCCAGGCCTTGGCGGCTAATGCGTTTGCCCACCAGCTGCGTGGTGGGCTGGATCAGGAGAGGCTGGTTGAGAGACACCTTGACCTCTCTAACCGGACTCTCTAGACTCATCACCTTGCATCACAGTGAGAGGGATGGATTAATACATTTGTCACTCCTGGACACACTGATCCTCAGATTCTTATCCACCCTCATACCTTTTTCCTTCCTGGAACATCTTCTCCTTCCTTTCCGCAGAAAGACCCTCCACAAAATATCCCCAAAAATAGAGTTAATGTAAAAAAAATTTAAAAAAACAATATCATAGTTCGCGCAAAATGACCCAAGAACAAGCAAAGGATTGTGTGTATTGGTGGACATGTATACACTTCCCACAGTGATGTTCTTGCCAAGCGTCACTGAGAAACAGCCTTTTGTTTCATTTACGCTTACTTATTGTTATTAGCGAGAAAGGAACACCAAATGCATATGTTGATCGAAATAGAATATTAGATTACTTTTACGGTTATTTGAAAAGATTTCCAGTGCGATATTTTCTTACATGAAGTAGAACAAGTTTGAAAAAAGCTGTATGCTAGTTACGTAGTAACGCATCTGTTTGAGTACCGTGTTCGTTCTCAACTTTGGTTGGAATATCTATGCATAACCTGCAGATCTTATTGAATGATGTATTGATCAACCAACGCACTTTATGGCAGGTGTGGAGCGCCGGTACGTTTACACAATAATTATTACTTAGATCAATGTCAACAAAAATTCTCTGATCAGACATTTTTATAATTTAGTAGTTAGAAATTCGAGAAGCTGACATATTTGGCTGTTGGATCTGGAAGACATTTGTGTCACTAGAATGAAATTGCCTTTGAACAAAACAAATATCTAATCTTTACTGATAATGTCAATACTTCTTATGAAAACCCTTCAAGTGAAACCTTGCAGTGCAAGTTTTAGCCGGGTAAATTGCGTTCATCAGTGTTCATCTGTAGGTCCTCGGAAGAGCTTGTGTTTTTTTAATTTGAGAGCGGTGTATTGCTTTTGGCGTATGTCTTGATAACTATATTTATTGTTAATCCTGTTTTAATAAAATGAATCGATATATTTCACCATGTCGGATCTTAGTTCTCTTGCGGATAATGTATCAAATGACAGTGACATTACGGAGAGCAACACCGTCGATCTGATAAATGGAGACAGTGATGACGCAAGTGTCATTATTGGCCATCATAATAAAAGAATACTAAATGGAATTTTCCTCATATGCGCCCGCTGTAAGAAGGGACTACATGAGCTTTGCAGGGGGAAAACACAATTGTGAAGCGACATAATTTTCTTATTTTTTAATATATTAAATTTAATAGGAGTTTTTTAACAGATGCATAAAATATCAGTTTTTACTTGTTTTGCATAAAAGAATCATTAAAATTGGTTGATATGTCGACCCCTCCTACGTAAAGTATCGAAAGTTTACAGGAGAGTAGTTTAAAGAGACAGAATCTCGGTGTGAATTGAGCTTTTGTACCAAATTTGGGACATAATTGACAATGAAAGTTCCAAATCTGGTGCAAAACAATAAAAAAAACTTTACTTGCACGGAACTTCCGTCTCTTTAAACCACTCTCATGTAAACTTTCGATTCTGAAGTTACGACACTTTATGTGGGAATGGTCGATTTGTCTGATAACACAAAATATCTATAGCAATTTACGTACCTAATTGTAAAATAAGCACAACACTGAAAAGGTTAATATACAATTTTGACAAGTAAATGAGATTGTAAAGGGATGCTCAACTGCCTTACATGCAAAAGTTACTTCATAAGTAAATTGTACAACATTCTAGTCAAATAACCAGCGAAATGTAGACAAAATTAAATTACAGTGATCAATTTGACATTTAACTTGTCACTGTGTAGGTAACCTTTCACATTGTGATATTTACCCAATTAGTGACACTGCTGAACTTATCTGGGTTATTAAATGCAGTAATTAAGTTAATAATATAGTTGATCCTACCTGAGCTTCATTTGCCCATCGTCTGACGAGATCATTAGACGTGGAAGTGAGGTGCAAAGCCGAAACCAACGCGGCGCTGCTCACCGCCGGATTCCGGTCAACAATGGCTTGTTTCATGTATCTCTCGATGCTCTGCATCATGGTACTGTCTGTGATGCTGCACAGGGCCCTTATGGCCGCGGCCCTGTACAGATCCTCGTGCCCGGTCATGTCTTTCGTCAGCGAAGAGGTGACTATGATGACATCATCTGCAATCGAACTCAACTCCTTGATTCCGAGGTAAACCATCCTTCTCAGAATCACGTCCTTGCTCTGGAACAGCTTGGTCATTGCAAAGAAGGCCTCAGTAGCCTCCTGAGTGCTGAGGACTTCGCCCTGGTTGATGAGATACAGTATTTTCGTCAGGATCAGGGTACATTTTCTATGATTGACAGGCGTCTCGTTGAAGTATCTCGCTTCCTGCAGAACGCTGGTCTTCTCGATGTTTTGGAAGGGATTGCCGCCGCCTTCCTCCTCCTCCTTTTTGTCGCGCCTGAAGGAATTCATCCTCGAGGGATCGTGGATATTATTTGGAACTATGAATTGACAGATACAGTATAGAAAATATTGTACAAGTTAACACGTCAGCCGAGCGGCCGAACATTTCACGGTTACCAACTTCAGGAAATGCGAGGAAATGTAGTTATTCGACGAAAACAGAAAACGAAAGCACTTTGAACTTATTAAGTTTGTCAAAAAATGTAAGCGAGTACCACTAGACGTCACTTTAATGCGGGGCAATGTTGAACAGACACAAATATATACATATGATATAGCCTTTTGTAATCACCTAAAATAATTGACCGAATTCACCGATATATTTAGATTTAAAATGTGCATTTTGCATTTTGCATTTTAAATAATAGGAATTCCCAGATTAGACCGGCCATAAAATGAATTTAGTACAAAGGCTAGCCGAGCCTATTGTTAGGTAAAATCGTAACTAAAATAATATAATCTTAACTGCTATTTTGGGAAAGCCCGCAATTCCGTTGGAATTTTATGAGACGTCAAAAAAAGATAATCCCCTCAAGGGAATTGAGCCGCGGATGGAACGATCGCTGAACAATACAGGTAGACAGGTAGACAGAAGGACAGTGGGCTCTAGGAGAGAGTCGATTGCCAGGGTCCGCCCAGGACGGAGAGTCGCGTGCAGTCTTCCATCGAGGAAGCAAAAAGTCGGTTGCAGTAGTCCGCCCAGGACAGACGAGTCGGTTGCAGTAGTCCGCCCAGGACACCCAGCCAAGTGAAACCTTCCGCCCAGGAAGGTCCCAATTCTCGCTCCTTTGAGAGGCCGCCCAGGTCCTCTGACGACGAGGGAATTCTACACTTCCATCCCAGAAGGAAGCAGCTGATCTTCGCCCTTCGGAGATCAACATCGGAGACCGCCCAGGCCTCTGATTATCGCCGCGTTGCACCTACTCCCGATCCGGAGGTACACGAATACGTAGTGCGAACGCGAGGACTCTACATACAACGCAGCCACTATACTCTGGACATCCATCACCAAAAAGGGAAGTGCCTGACTCTAATCATAATTCCTCCCACAACATAAGCCAGTGAACCGCTAATTTTAAGTACAAAGACTTTAACAGTAGAATTAAGAAATTGCGTTTCTAGTTTTATTAAATTTATTATGTCTAATTAAGTTTTACACTAGTTTTAAGACTAATCCCACGTATATAAAAATAAATTACTTGTAACTACCTAAGATCGCATTTCTATTCCTCCCTTTTTGCGTTATTCCTAGAACAATACCTACTGCCCGACTAACCGTCATATCACATATATTGAATACTCGTATATATTATTTTTTATTTTAAAAATTTATGTACCTACTCAGTTTTATATAACAAATATATGGCACACTAGAAACGGGCCGGTAAAAATCCCAGTTAAAGATTTATTTGGCCCAAGTGGTGTCCTAGTTATTGCGGTTGTGGTCTGATAAGTTATAAGCAGTGACATTTATATTACAAGATATTTTTGATCACCACTCATCATTTTCACATTAACACCAGGTACTCAACTTCTTTATTATTTATATGAATACCACACAAGAGTCCCAACTGCTCCCAACCGTCTGGAGCCAGTGAGACTATGGCATCCCCAATTGGGGAATGTTGTGAGGCGGAAGGTATTGGGAGGCGAAGAAAAAGGGGGAGAGGAAGGTGGGGAAATACCTGGCTATTCAGATCTGGTCACCAAACACGGCTAAAAGCCATTTCAAGCAACGTTTCAATTCTGAATGGTGGTTTTTCACCAGGGCGATATTGAGAGTATCTTCCACTCTGGAACATGCGCAAATATACCATATATTATTTTTAAATGAATTAATTGTGAAACAGTACAAATTAATTAAATAAAATGTACTTGCGCACGCCGGGATTTGAACCCACGACCTTCGGATTCGTAGTCGAGAGCCTTACCCCTCGACCATGAACTCCGTCATGGTCAATGGGTAAGGCTCATATGATCTCGATTTCCTTGAATCCCACTATGGGTAAGTGTATTCACAGTATATATGATGGATTAGACTCGCGTGGAAATACTTTAGTCCCCTTTATTGTCAAAAATGTGGTGATTGACAAGTATTAAAAACGTTGCATGTGAAAATAGCATTATTACAGCTGAAACTTTTTCATTCCACAAAGAATAGGCTGTTTGAGAGGTGTAAACTTGTATATCGAAGTTAAGTTTAGTTACAGGTATAAACAGTAGAAAAAAAATAATAAAGTACATTCAGGCATTTTCCCAGATGACTGAAACTTCAACCATTGTTTGCTTTTTTTATGTAATGCCTCGCAAGAGCCCCCCCCCTCCCTCTGTACTATGTAAACCAGGGGAACTTTGCTATCAGATTGAACGATGTTGCACGGCAAATCAAGAAAGGGGCGGTAGGAAGGGATTTATAAATACATGCCGCTTACAGGCAATCAATATTAGGCAGCAAAAGTGTATAGTGTACAGAATAAAACAACAATTAAACAGTAAATACTTTATTTAGCTTTAAAATAAAACAAAAATGAGATATATTGGTGCTGCCTATGAATAAATTTCATGGTTTAACGACGAGTTAAAATACTTCTTCGTTTTACATATTAGGAATAATTTGTTTTTTTTTTTAAAAGACATTGATTGCTCTTTTTAAAATGTTTAATAGTGAGAAAGTTTTTGGTGAATAAATAATAATAACCATATTCCTCGTTGGTAGGTCCATAAATATTTAAATCCAAATAACACTAATAGAATTATGTTTTATAGCTATCAATACAGAACTGACACATTTTTCATGCGAGATATTCAATGTCTAAAAAGGTAGGTATAAACCATTACAATGCAGGCCGTAATGTATCCCATCACACGGCACATTTTGACCCAACGTATGTGTTTTAGTGAATTTCATGATAAATCAACACATGTGTGAATCGGCACAATTTTTAAAAGTGATAAAAAATCATTAAAAGAACAACAACAAAAAAACTACTCCGAAAACCTATTCTCAAATAACCAAATAAATATTTTTTTAATCTAAAATAAATAATAAATGAATTATTAATTAGGATAGATCAGATTACGTTTTCGGGACAGTTAAATTTTAATTACTTTATAACACTTTTAAAAGGTGTGTCGATAGATACACGTGTCAATTTACTCGTTTTTGAATTCAATGTTTTAGTGAAACCTCACGGATCACATATGCGTCCCCGTACGGGGATAACCGGCGACGGATCACATATATGCGACAGCTGCATAGATCAGGTTAACATAATAATTCAATAATGAAATATTACAAATAAGTATCATATTGTAATTAAATAATAATCTAAGAAGTTATAAGTAATAAATATAAGAATTAAATACTTAATTCATCTAATAAGTATTATTTTCACATAGGTATAATAATAAATAAATCAGAAGTATGAAATTAAAAAATAATATTAATACCGAAACAAGTTTGAAAATTTATTGTAACAAAATAAATTCATTCCCATCTATAGAATTCCAACAATTAATCAAATTTTTTATCCCCTTAAAATAAGTAAACAACTTAAAAAATAATACTATTGGTAATGGAATAAAAATTAAATGCTTTCTTTTATACCAGTCACATAAATACAGACATCTGTCGGAAACAGCAAGCAATCTATTACGTTTGATAAATAAAATTATTAAGACGGACAAAAAAAACCTTTAATCCAAATTACCAGTTTTTTCTCCCACTTGAAGTGCATTACGGGCGTATTGCATTCCATGCATCAATTAACCTTGGTCAACGCTGGCCGCTTTATCCCATCGTGCGGCATATTCTGACACAATGTATGTTATTGAGTGAAAATAAAAAATGGATCACATATGCGACATGCGTGTACGGAGATAGCCGCCAATGGATCACATATGTGACAGCTGTGTAGATCAGGTTAAGAACTCATTAAAGCGTTCCTAAAATGTGCTATAGTATTGCATAAAGATGGGCGCTGAACAAATTGTAACCATGAACAATACTGATTGTTCACACTTCCTTCCGCAGAAGTCATCAATTCTTTGGTGATCAGATTTACAATAAGTGACAAAATTTTTCACAAGTCTTATGTAGTGTAATGCCCAAATGCTACTGATAAAAGGTATAAATAAATCATTACAAAAAAGGGTGACTTTTCCATGACAGAATGATTTACTGATAATTATGTCGCCTGCGCGCCGCTCGCTGTTTGTCAAACCTCATTTCCATCTCTTCCAGCACCTTCGGAGTGTAACGCACAACCAGCTTCACAGATCCTGCCGCCTGCTTCAAGAGTTCCACGGCTCTTTCGTGATTTTCTCCTTCGACAGATACTCCATTGACCGAAAGCAACTGATCACCTCTTTTGAGCCCCCCGTGTCTGTCCGCGACGCCTCCGGGTATAATGCGGGATATATAGATAGGGCTGTTCTGTTCCTTGCCCCCCATAACGTTGAAGCCGAGACCTTCTTCGGTTTTGGGGAGTTCTACGACTCTGGGATGAGCGTGCCCCTCTGAGGCTGCAAAAGCTGCGACAGTAGCTTTGGCAGTCGCCGACGCACGTATATCAGCCGATCCCTGAATATCGACGGTTTCGTAGACATGCTCGTACACTTCTCTGACTGCGTTGAGGAAATCGCTCTGCAAAACCTTCTGCAAGGCCGCTAATTTCGTAGCTGGAACCTCCCCGCTTTGCTGAAGTTTTTCAAGCAGCTCGATCGATCGCTTGATGTCTCTTGCAAGAGTCAACGGTTCCGCGGCGGTACCCATTCCGATAACTTTTATTTTTTTAGATTGTAGTGATATTTAGTATTTTTTAATCGCACTGGATGTTTTTATGTGTGATGATTATCCGCAAATAACTACTAACAATTACAATTTGACAGCTCTATTGACATAATAAAGTGGCCATTTTGTATTTTGTAATCCGACTACCAACTAAAAGATTCTAAACACAAAATTATAGTTCCTACTTCTTCCTTAGGCGTATGAAAATTTTTAATGTTTTTCGTTAGGGGTCAAATTTATTTGTTTTGTGAGAAATTAAATATTATTTTAATGTGAATACAAAAATACTATTCATATACGAATATAAAAAAATACAACATATGTATTCTGAATATTGAATTAGATATATTTTCAAAGATAGTGTGCATGATGTAAAATTTATTATTAATAATTAGATCTGCTGAATTCTGTAATAATATTAATGATTCATCTCCTAGATGATAAAACTGTGTTATAAAATAGTGCTATACGATTTTGCTATTTATACTTTCGTATATATAAATCTTGTCCATTCATGAACATTACGATTAATAATTACATCAAGAGATGAAAAGCACTTTTCAGAATTAAATAATAATACAATTTTGATGAATTTTTTTCCAATCAAAGACAGAGGTAGAATCTTTTTTAGGACGAGGCCCTGTCGTTATGTTATTTCTTTAGTTATGTGGGGTGTGACAAACCCCAACGAAATATTTTTGTAAATATCTCTGAAATGGTTTGATTGTTTTATGTGCGATTTTCTATAGGTAGCTTTCACCGATATATGAAAGTTTTTTGTTGTAAATATTAAAAAAAATAACTGATGAATGATATTTCCGAATGTTTCTTTTTAAATAGAAATAAGTGATAGGGTTTATTAATAATAAAAAAATATTGCGAAAATCCTGGAATAAGAAGTTAAACCTCACCTCACCTCACCGACGGTGTCAGATTATTTTACCTCACAATAAGAATAATTAATAGAGTTCCGGAAAAAGGTATCTATTGTTTATTTTGTTATCTAAGGAATACTGTAATATGAAAAGAACACAAATCAAATATTATTTGACATTTTGTAACGTTTTTATTATGAATATATACAAAACACGTGCGTTACATCTAAAGTTTAAAGATCCAAGTACCATGTTTTTAAACAAACAAAAAAATATCTTTAATTTAAACAAAATATTTATAACGAGCAGTGTATCACTTATAATGTTTTTGCATGTGTCTTTTCAATGAACCCTTTTCCTTGCAAACAAATGCACATCTATTACATGAGAATGGTTTCTCTTCAGAGTGTACTAAGGCATGTTTATTTAGGTATTCATTTCGGGTTGTCGAGAAGTCACACTCGTTACACTTGAACGGACGAGTCGCTGAGTGACACGCCATGTGCTTTGTCAAACAACTGAGTGATGTGGAAGTGTACACGCAAAGATTACAGGTGAAGGGTTTCAATCCGGTATGCAAAAGAAGGTGGTTTTTCAAGCTGTCTTTACGGGAGCACGTGTACTGACATTCCGAACACGAATACGGCTTGATTTTGCTGTGCTTGAGCTGATGCAATCGCAACAGGTCCGAACGAACGGACGTATATTTACAGTCGGAACATTTGAACGGTTTAATTCCATCATGAGACATCAGATGCTGCTTCATGGTCACTTGTTTCAGACATTGATAGTTGCATTTATCGCATGAGAATGGTTTCGTTTCGCTGTGCGTCAGTCTGTGCAATCGTAACCGCGCCGTTTCTCTACAAGTGTATTTGCAGGAATCACACGCATATAATTTTTGTCCGGAATGTATTAATTTATGTCTTTTTAAGCTTGATAATTGAGTAAACGTGGATTCGCAATCCGTACAACCGTAGGGTCGTTCACCTTTATGAATTCTTTTGTGTTTTACCTGTCCCCAGAGGGTTTTGAAAGTCAGAGAACACTGGTCGCATTTATAGCAATCGTCCTCGGCATGCGATAATTTGTGGACTTTTAAATCGGCAAAGTTGATTGTTGTGTATTCACAGGCGTAGCATGAATAGGGATTGTGCTTTACTTTGTGTCTTCTTAGCTGATTTCTATTGGGAGTTACAAAGTTGCATGAATCACATTTATAGATTTTACTGCATTTGATTTTCGGTATTCTTTTTCTAACGCGCTTTGGTTTTGTGGGGGCGCCTTTATTCAGAAACGAATCAGTATTTGAACTTCGTCCCAGATTTAAACTGAGATTACTCGTTTCATATGGATATGCAGCACTATCTGCATAGAAGTTCACATCTTCATTTTGGCCCGTACCACCAGATATTACAGAAAAGAAGTCTTCGAAATCTGCATCTTTTTCTATTTTAACCAGTGCCGACTCTACATCGATGATATTATCCTGTAAAATATCATTACGTACAACATTTGAAAGTTCTGCACTGACATCAGCAAACTTCGATTCTGTTGAACTTTGTTCCATTTCTTTAAGTAACTAGGTTTATCTGAAAGCAATAGTAAACATCAAAAAAAAGAAGGGGCGAAACTAATATTGCATAATAGATCAATAATAAATAAATAAATTGTTTAATAAATCTGTCAAAGTTGATAGTAAATAACTCTTCGAGATTCATTGAAAACATTTGCAATGTTGCGTTATTTGTTGTTAGTAGTTTCTTTCGGTTTTACAAAATAGAAGAAAAAGAGATGTCACAGGTTATATGTTTAAATTCACCTTCAAGAATTAAAATAGGTTTCCATTTTTGTGGTATTGTTATTATAAAATGTATTTCCCCTTCTAGGTCAACAAAGTTCACTTCTCCATAAAATATTTGACAGCTATTGACAGTTATGTGCAGTGCTGCCAGTATGCAGTGCTGCCAGTACCTAAAGAAATCTTTCCCGAGAACCACGGAGGATGTTAATTCGATCATGATGGTGATATGACGGTGATATAGCCTTTTGTAATCACATAAAATAATTGACCGAATTCACCGAAATATTTAGATTTACAATGTGCATTTTAAATAGTAGGAATTCCCAGATTAGACCGGCCATAAAATAAATTTAGTACAAAGGCTAGCCGAGCCTATTGTTAGGAAAAATCGTAACTAAAATATTATAATCTTAACTGCTATTTTGGGTAAGCCCGCAATTCCGTTAGAATTTTATGGGACGTCAATAAAAGATAATCCCCTCAAGGGAATTGAGCCGCGGATGGAACGACCGCTGAATAATACCTACAGGTAGACAGGTAGACAGAAGGACAGTGGGCTCTAGGAGACAGTCGATTGAGAGAGTCCGCCCAGGACGGAGAGTCGGGTGCAGTCTTCCACCGGGGAAGCAAAAGTCGATTGAGAGAGTCCGCCCAGGACGGAGAGTCGGGTGCAGTCTTCCGCGCAGGAAGCAAAGTCGCGTGTAGTCTTCCGCCAAGGAAGCACGAGTCGTGGTAAGAGTCCGCCCAGGACGGAGAGTCGATTGTCAGAGTCCGCCCAGGACGGAGAGTCGCGTGCAGTCTTCCACCGGGGAAGCAAAAGTCGATTGTAAGAGTCCGCCCGGGACGGAGAGTCGCGTGCAGTCTTCCATCGAGGAAGCAAAAAGTCGGTTGCAGTAGTCCGCCCAGGACACCTAGCCAAGTGAAACCTTCCGCCCAGGAAGGTTCCAATTCTCGCTCCTTTGAGAGGCCGCCCAGGTCCTCTGACGACGAGGAAATTCTACACTTCCATCCCAGAAGGAAGTAACTGCTCTTCGCCCTTCGGAGATCAACATCGGAGACCGCCCAGGCCTCTGATTATCGCCGCGTTGCACCTACTACCGATCCGGAGGTACACAAATACGTAGTGCGAACGCGAGGACTCTACATACAACGCCGCCACTGGACTCTGGACATCCATCACCTAAAAGGGAAGTGCCTGACTATAATGATAATTCCTCCCACCTTGCCTAAGCCAGTGAACCTCTAATTTTAAGTACAAAGACTTTAACAGTAGAATTAAGTAATTACCTAAGTCAGTGAACCTCTAATTTTAAGTACAAGGACTTTAACAGTAGAATTAAGTAATAGCGTATCTAGTTTTATTAAATTTATTATGTCTAATTAAGTTTTACTCTAGATTTAAGACTAATCCCACGTATATAAAAATAAATTACTTGTAACTACCTAAGATCGCATTTCTATTCCTCTCTTTTTGCGTTATTCCTAGAACAATACCAACTGCCCGACGCCCCGTCATATCAACGGTTAGTCGGGCAGTAGGTATTATTCTAGGAATAACGCAAAAAGAGAGGAATAGAAATGCGATCTTAGGTAGTTACAAGTAATTTATTTTTATATACGTGGGATTAGTCTTAAAACTATTGTAAAACTTAATTAGACATAATAAATTTAATAAAACTAGGTACGCAATTTCTTAATTCTACTGTTAAAGTCTTTGTACTTAAAATTAGCGGTTCACTGGCTTATGTTGTGGGAGGAATTATGATTAGAGTCAGGCACTTCCCTTTTTGGTGATGGATGTCCAGAGTATAGTGGCTGCGTTGTATGTAGAGTCCTCGCGTTCGCACTACGTATTCGTGTACCTTCGGATCGGGAGTAGGTGCAACGCGGCGATAATCAGAGGCCTGGGCGGTCTCCGATGTTGATCTCCGAAGGGCGAAGATCAGCTGCTTCCTTCTGGGATGGAAGCGTAGAATTCTCTCGTCGTCAGAGGACCTGGGCGGCCTCTCCAAGGGTCGAGAATTGGAACCTTCCTGGGCGGAAGGTTTCACTTGGCTGGGTGTCCTGGGCGGACTACTGCAACCGACTTTTGCTTCCCCGGTGGAAGACTGCACGCGACTCTCCGTCCTGGGCGGACTCTCGCAATCGACTCTCTCCTAGAGCCCACTGTCCTTCTGTCTACCTGTCTACCTGTATTGTTCAGCGGTCGTTCCATCCGCGGCTCAATTCCCTTGAGGGGATTATCTTTTATTGACGTCTCATAAAATTCCAACGGAATTGCGGGCTTTCCCAAAATAGCAGTTAAGATTATATTATTTTAGTTACGATTTTTTCTAACAATAGGTTCGGCTAGCCTTTGTACTAAATTCATTTTATGGCCGGTCTAATCTGGGAATTCCTATTATTTAAAATGCACATTTTAAATCTAAATATTTCGGTGAATTCGGTCAATTATTTTAGGTGATTACAAAAGCGTTTTTTTTGACTGAATTCACGACGTATAATTTATATTAACTACTAGCTATTAACATATTAAATATAAACACTATCTCTTTGTACGTCTAAAACTTAAGCTAACATGATGACAAAATAACTAAACAATATGACTTAATACTAATCCTGGAGAATTGCGTAGTCGTCGAAGGTGTTCGATTTTGCGTAATCGCCTATTATGTAATCCCGGGCGGATAATGAATGTTGGGATATACTTTATTCTTATATACATGGCAAGAATAAGGTTTGTTTAACTGATACCCGGGGGGTGGCTGTTGAAGAACCTCCTTGTGGTCATCTGCCAAACTATACAAGGAGGAACTATGAGGTGGAGATTGCGTCACCTCGTTGATGTCGGTTGTGGCAGAACCAGAAGGCTCATTACGGTTGCAATACTCTGGGGCCGGCGATTGAAGGTGTGTCATGTGGTATTCCGCTCCGGGCGTATCTGGTACTATGGTCGGTTTTGTCTGTAAGTTAGGACAGGACGTTGTGACTGGCGGTGGCAAGGGTCCATTTTGCTCAGTAATGGTGGGGAGCGTGTGCAGTCCTTCGGGCATTGTATTAGCTGGCTGTGTATGGGAATTTATTGGCCCTTCAAGCGGATTCTGAGTATCCTCATTCTGGTCGTTCACCAGAGTGCACGATACGGTAGGTGGAGATGACGTTACTGGTATTCTCTCCGCTGTCGAGATATCGGTAGGTATATTGCCGGCGCTAGGGCCGGGGGTTGGCTGTTGAAGTGGTGATTCATTTCGAGCAATAAAAGTGGTAATTTTCGGTGTAAGGGGGGCGCCTATGTAAGGTGCTGGGTCCACGTCTTGTGCGTAGGCGACAGAGCACTGCGGGGACTGGAGTGGATGTCCTTGAAACGGGTGTATTCCAGTGAGCACCTCACGTAGCGTTCTCTGGTATCCATATGGGTTTATTTCTGGGGGCCCTGGGCGCGACGTTGTCCGACCTGGTCGTCGCCCGGGCGCTGCCAGTTTCCCGACCTACGGGGGTTTGTTTCTGGGCAATCTCGGTTCCAGTGTCTTCCTGGGCAGATCTGACACCAGGGCTTACCCTGGTGTCAGATCTGCACTCCTTAGAGTCTCGCGGACCTCGAGCGTCGTTACTGGGTCTATGTCCCCTGTCCTGTGGTTGGGGAGGCGACGTACGGAACAGTGGCTCCTTCGGGAAGTCGATGTTGTTTACCCGCGCAGTGAGTGTCTCCATGGTGTAGGCTCCGAAGATTAAACCCGCTTCTAATAATTCCCTGTAGCGGGGCCTCATTAGTCCTATAAACTCCGGGCACAGTTCGTCGATGCTTGCTTGGCCGAAAATGCGCCTGAACACGGCTCGCTTTTGTTGTAAGAAGCAAACGCCGCTCTCGTCGCTCCTCTGCTGGTCCCCGTATAATGTTGCAAGTAGGGACGTCCTTGCCCCATCTACGCCGTAGCGCTTTCGTAGCTGCGCCGAAAAGTCCTCCCAGCTCCATCATCCTCGAATATGTGGCTGCCACCACTTTTGCGCCTCTCCCTGTAACCTCTTCACTGCTTTCTCTACCTTTGTTGAAGGTGAGCAGCCCGTCAAGCTGAAGAACTCCTCGCAAGCGAGAATGAACACTTCAGGTTCTTCCTCAGCCAGACCTCCGAACTGGTCTTCCAGAATCCTCGAATGGCACGAGGTATGCCCTATGTTGGCCATTATTTTCGATTACGGAGGTAGGCTATCAACCTCCACGGTCGCTTCGGCCGCGGTCGCCTCGGTCGCAGTCGCCCATGTTTTTCGCCTAACCGACGTCATTAATGACTAAATTTAAAAAATACATCTATACCTAAAAACATAACTAAGATTAACTTTTTTAAGGGCGCCAAATACTCTTTTGAGGGGGAAGCATTAAACCAACATTATACGAAGAGGACAATTATTTAACAAACACGATATACAGGACACTTTCAAAAAAATAAATTATTTATACTAATATTCCTCCTTTTTGCGTTATTTGTTATCTCAGGGTTTCGTGAGTCGGAAATCTACACTCAGATTCCTACCTGCCAAAAGCAAGCAAGCCCCACGTTTGGGCCGCCAATTGATATGGCGGTTGCTCGGGCAGTTTGCGTTATTCCTAGAATAATACCGACTGCCCGAGCAACCGTCATATCAATGGAGATTGTTTTTATCCTTTATTTTATATAACTTTCTTTCATTCACTTTGTTTAGTTTATCATTTGTTAATTGATTTTAAATTTTTAGAAGATGAGTTTTGATATATCCTTTATAATACCTATAAGTTATGACCGAATTCACAGACATACTTACTTTATAAACATGTTCATTTCAATTCTTAATAAGTCCCAGACTAGACAGGCCATAAAAAAAAATTCACAAAGGCTAGCCGCGTACATTTTGTTCAAGCCGGAAACCATCATAAAGTTTAGAGTAATCGTAAAGTTTGGAGCACCCTTAACTATATTTTAGAAAGTCGGCATTATTTTACAAAAAGAGAGCAATAAAACCTAAAGGGAAATAATCGTGTAATAAATGAGCGGCCCACCAGACAATACGGGTCATAAAAAGATCCTTACACATGGCTACAGGAACAGGGCTCTCTGACGACAGTTGGCTTGACGCTTCCACCCAGGAAGGTACCTATTCTCGCCCCTCGGAGAGGTTGCCCAGGTCCTCTGACGACAGTGAGTGTTACGCTTCCGTCCCAGAAGGAAGAATGATCTCCGCCTTTCGGAGATCTACTTACAGAGACCGCCCAGGCTCTGCACCGCGAGTGAGTTTTACGCTTCCGTCCCAGAAGGAAGTCTGGTCTTCGCCCTTCGGCGATCTACCGTAGAAGTCGCCCAGGCCCTGCACCGCGAGTCGACCCCCCCCCTTCTGCCCAGGAAGTTACTGATCTTCGCCCTTGGGAGATCAAACCCCGGAGACCGCCCAGGCCTCTGATTATCGCCGCGTTTGTACCTACTCCCGATCCGGAGGTACTTGGATACCTAGTGCGAACGCGAGAACTCTGCATACCCAGCCGCTCTCTGGACCCTGTATAGCCATCAGTAAAGGGAAGTGCCTCTGAACTCTCATACCATATAATTCTCTCACCCTGTCACCCTGTGAATACTCTCGTAAAGACTTTTATTGGGATAACTAAACTTTCCCGTATAATTAAGCCAAGTGAATCTCTCACTTTAAGAATCAACTTTCTCGTATAATTAAGCCCAGTGAATATCTAGTTTTAAGAATACAAACTTTTCGTAGATTTAAGAAAAGGGAATAGTTAATTTTAAGAACCGTAGAATTAAGTACTTATCTCTAATTTTAATGATATTTTATACTTAATTAAGATTAACTTTAGTTTAAGACTAACTCCGCGATTATAACAATAAATGCCTTATAGTAAATACATAAACTGCTTTTCAGTTTCTAACCTTTTGCGTTATTCCTATAATTATAACCCACTGCATTAATTAGCGTCTTATCAGTTTATTGAACCATAATATTTTTGGATGATAATATGGAATTATTTGAGTCCGCTGATATTTTTACCTACAAGGTAGTAAGTACCTAGTTTTATTTTCGGGAAAAAGTTTTTTTCAAGTAACCGTCAAAGTGTTTATATTTTTTTCGTTGGTCTGTCAGAAAATTTTTGCTGTCGGCGAAAAAATAATACTGGTTATATTTCATGTGGTTTTATATCAGTTTTTTCCACAAAAAGTTTGAATTTGCAAAACAGGAATAACAATTACTTCTCTTTTTCTGCATTGAAAGCATATTGTGCGGAAAATATCAAGAGTTTCTGTCATCCTCACCATATATAGAAAAGAATGTGTTGTGTTTAAATTTCGTGAGATTATATATAATACCTAAATAAACATAAGGATGGCTGCCAATAATTCTGCAACAGACATTATTTCCAAAGAAGATGCAATCACTGTCAATGAATGCAATATAAAGATAAAGGAAGAACCGATTGATATAAAAGATGAATTCGAAAGTAATCGTATCTCATTGGATAAAATAAAATGTGAATCAAGTGACGATTTTGTTTTAGAATCAAATGAAACGAACGCGATGAAACCAGAAACAATAAAGATTGAATTTAGTGATGATAAATTGAATTCAGAAATAAATGAACCACTTGATTATTCGAAATCAATTAAATCCGAAACCATACAAAGTGAATGTGATAAAAAAAATGTTTTAAAATCGGATGAAAAACAAGACAAAAGTGTTCCAAAAGTCGATACAGATGAAACAAAAGACAGTTCAAATGATTCGAAAGACGTAGATACAAGAGATAAAAATGGCTTTTTCCAATGTGGTATCTGCGATTATAAAAGTAAATTTAAATCAACGGTAAAGCGGCACAGGCTGCTTCATTCAGATTTAAAACCATTCAAATGCAAAGTCGTCAATTGCGACTTCTCTACAAGACTCCAATCCACCATGAAAAAACATACAAATTTACACTTGAAGAAAGACACAACTTACCATTGTGCCCAATGTGAATTTGAATGCAATGATTTCTTTGAATTAAAAGCTCATAGACTGACTCATCTAGCGAACCTGTACACATGCGAAGACTGTATATACTCAAGCAAAAGTATCCACTTGCTTAAAATTCACAAACGCGTACATAAAGAACTCAAACCTTTTGCGTGTAATTTGTGTTCCTACACTTCTACAACGATGAGCAATCTCGCTAAACATAAAAATATCCATACTGATTTAAAGCCGTTCCAATGTAACATTTGCGAATATAGATGCAAAGATCTATCGAAGTTAAAGTTACATCTGCGAATCCATTCAGACGTGAAAGCGTACGCTTGCAATCTGTGCGAATATACTACGCGAGACATGAGCAATTTAAACAAGCACAAATTGATTCATAAGAAGAAAACCGTGTCTTGCGATCAGTGCGACTATGTTTGCAGGGTTGCTTCAAATTTAAAGCGCCATAAAATAATACATTCGGAGAATTTATTTCAATGCGAACATTGCAGTTACACAACGGCTTATAGACAAAATTTTGATAAACATAAAATGAGGCATTTGGATGGTAAACTAATGTATTGTGCTGATTGCGATTTTCAAACGAAACATCCGGATAGTTTACGCAGGCACAAACTGAGCCATAAGTCATAAGCAGCCATTTTGTTTTAAGCTTTATGATCGATATAAGTATAGGTTGCGCAATTAGAGTTTACCCAAACAATGCAAATGTAGGATTGTGTGTATTGGTGGATATGTACACACTTCCGACAGTGTGCTGCTTACGCCTACTTATTGTTATTAGTGGGAAAGGATCAACATGTGTATAATATATACATATATATATATATATTTTTTTTATTTTTTTAATTGTATAATGTTATTTTTCATGCAATTGTACCCGCTAAGCCACTGCAAGTAGCTTGTCAGCAGGAGCTTAGTTCAACAATGTTATATAATACAACAATAAATAGCAATCATCATACAAATAGTAGCGCAATAATAGAACAATATACACAATGATCAAGTTGAAAAAATGTTTATAAAATTAGAAAACAGTAGAACAGTATTGTTATAGTTGTAACAGACTTCAATTACATAATAACAGTTAAATAATATTAATATATTAGCAAGTATCACACAAATTGAGCGATACAAAAACAGTAGTACAGTTTTGTTACGCGAAATACGCTGACGCAAGTTAAATCAGCTATAAACAACACAATTTGACGGCTTGGTAGTCCGTATCGCGCTAACAAGTTAAGTTTGTGTTTATGTTAAGAGACAAATCCGTAACGCAAACACAAGAGACGACGATGCATTTATGAAAACTGTCAAAATGCGATGACTTATGACTGATTTAACTTGCGTCAGCTAACTCAAAAGATACAGACTAGGCCCCATGATCATCTAATTTGAATATTCAAGAAGTTTTTACGGTTATTTGGAAAATTTTATTTGTAACGGCTCTTTCTTTTTATTATATTAAAAATGAAGCTTATCTTAATTTTCACAGTAAACTTCCCTTTCTGAAGTAGAATAACAAGTTAGAAATGTGCTGTATGCTGGCAATGCATCTGTGTGAGTACTGTTTTCGACACAACTCTTGTTGTTCTATAACTTTGCAGTATTGATTGTTAGTGTAGATTTTGTGGATACAAAAAATCTATGAATTTATAAAATTGTTCATTGGTTTGTTAGCTCCTCTTCTGGCCACCCGCAAATATAAGCGTGTCAAGCTATTGTAAATATAGAATTTAACATTAGAAATTGAGGACACAGCCTGAGGAACAACTTAACATCCATTAGGTTGTTTATCTGGCCAATGCATGCCTTAGCTATCACCCACTGACGTCAGAATGATTAGACCCGCCCTAATGTACCATTTCGACGACTGGAGGCAAAGGTCACGTGACACCAATTCACTGCCACCCACTTTTGTTTCGCATGATTTCAATTGCGGTGAGCAAATTATAAAAGATTTGTAAAAGGGTCAAACAAAATATTCGGTTTTTGTGTACAAGCCAAATTTTTTTGCTTATTTGACATTTTACTTAAATTGGCGGCACGCCTGGCTCGCCCCCGCCCCTCATATTTTGGTTTCTTCCCCTTGTGTGTTAGTACATCTCTATGTATTATTTCCTCTGTGGATATCACCATACAAAAAATAGTGATTCTACGTTGTCAACAGATGTCTCTGCATGCGAGAATATCAACATGTGTCTCAAGTTGTTTTTCTATCCATATTTCTTGCTGTAATCAATCTAGCTTTTGCCGACATTATTGCTGTTTTAACCTCACTTTCATCTGTGAACTAATTTTTTTATTAAAAATATATTCTCCAATTTGTTTTTTTTTTATCTTTGATTTATCAATCACACGTTTTTTATAATCTCTTGGTTTTGGCAACGAAAATTCGTACCTTGATTCAATTTTACCCTTGAGATGAAAGAATGGCTTATGCCATTGACTCATTCAAAGGGTTGTATTAACCCTTCCCTTGCGGTGCTAGAAAATCCCTCGAGCTCTGGTGGTGTACACTTAGTGTACGGGGTACACATTTAGAATTTTTGTGATTTTTTAGTTGGATAAAAATGAAAAGTGTACATTTTTTATGCATGTGTAAGTTAAATATTGTGTATAAGTGCTGAAAATGAGGAAAAGATATCGGCCATGCATAAAACGCATGCTACGTTCATTACAGCCGGTAGACCACTGGCTACTACTGACGGCCACGCATGGTGGCACTGTGAACGAAACCCCGTACCCCTCGCTCATTACTGCACCACTCGGCAAGTTATCAACGCATACAGACGTATGCTATATTAACATTTTTTTCTGCTGCGTTGATAAATGCTTGTATATATTAATTATTTTTTCCAATTCATTAATGTATTGCTGGGGAACATCCAAAATATGAACTCTGTGTTTAGTATATTTACAGAAATATTGATATGATTTGAGACGTGTCAAATCAGTTGACAGCACCGGGAAGGAAGGGTAATGAGACCATTTGGATTGACCTCATTTAGGCGAATGGCAAATAAAACTTTCATAGAAAACAATATTTTTTATAATAACCCAATTTAGAAAAAAAAACACTTAAAAAACTTCAAGTTATTATCTTAAAACTAATTTTTGTTAGTTAGGTTGTTCTTCCACACTTGCCTTCAATTATTATAAATGTGTTCTCAATAAGGAAATAAAAATAATATAATGAATTTAAAAATACATATTCATATCGATCAGCAAACGCCGATTCTGAATATATAACTTTCATTATATATAATTATAAGTAGAATTTATAAATTATTATATAAAAGTGAATAAAAAATCATCTCATCAAAACCACTTGTTATGTTGGTACCATTGCATTTGGAATATCTGACGTCACATGTTCTGTTTTTGGATTAGTATGAACATTTTTATTTTTCGTTTTTTTTTGTATTTTAAATACACATGTGTTTTTTGAGTTTTGGAAAATTTTTAACTTAATTTCGCTGACTTTAAGCTCTATAATTGTTGTTCAATAAAAAAAACTATTATTCGTGAAAGAAATTAGAGTATTCATGAGCAAACCAATTATCAATACGGATATTATGATAATGTTAATGCTCAATACTATTATTATTCTCCCAGTTAAAGTTTCTAAAAAGGTACATAATTTTATTGCTTATGTTTAGTTATCACAAATAGAATATAAAATTATGTACGGTAAAGCTCATCCATGTTTTGACATTTGACATTCTAACCTTAAAACTGATCAAAACCAACCCGCCATAGATTTGGATCGTTTTGGCTGGCTTTGAAAAATTTTAATTTTGAAAATTATTTCAACTATGAAAACTAACTTTGGAAAAAAACGAAATATACTGGTATTTAAGTTTGAATGTCATTATTGATAACAAAAAAAATAATTGTCCTGGAGTTCCTTATTATTATAATGTTAATTTAAATATCATAATTTTTTGCCATAATGTTTAATGTACATACAAAAATATATTATGTAAAATGTCTCCTGTAATAATTTTATTTAATACTTATTATTAGAATATTGATCTTTTTAATTTAGCATAATATTATATGTAAATACCTGTTTACAATATAAACATCATTATGTAATAAATTGTACAAGTTTTTTTTAGTATATTACTATTGTAATATTATGTAAATGAGATTCTTTTGATAGATTTAATGTTTTCATATCGTAATGACTTAAAATATCTTCTCATTTCCCACCAAGTATCATTATATAATTTGGTTTATGGGACTGCTGCTGAGAGCTCCTGGTAACCTCCCTTTCTGTTTATATGCTTCGTTTATGAGGAAGAGGGAGAGCAAAGGAGCAGTTTACAAAGAAGCTATCAGCGGTATGCCTTTAGTGGTGACCGGATAATTCAACACATGTATGAATCGGCACACTTTTTAAAAGTCATTTAAAGTAGTAAACATAATTTAACCTAACCTAATTAATTATTGTAGAAAATAATATTAACATAACCTAAATGAAACATGAAAAGGGAAAAAAACTTCAGAAAATAAAAATATTTCAGTCGTTACTCAGGACCTCTGCCTATCCGGGGCAACCGCTTAACCAACTCAGCTAATGAGATCAGTTCAATTTATATCATATCTCAAATTCAAGATTTGTAAATATTATTCTCCATTTTTAATCCTATATTATTGGCAGCTATCTTTATAATGATTACAAAGTTCGTAACAAACACAATTGCAAATTAGATAGTTAACTAATTAACTAAACAAAGTAGATAGTTAATTGTTAAACCTAATTAACCTTTTTTTAAAATAAAATTTAAAATAGGTTTATTAGGTTAGGTTAAATTTTCATCTTTATCTCATTTTTTTTCGTACTTAATGACTTTATATCACTTTTAAAAGTGATGCCACACGGCACACTTTTAAAAGTGGGCCGATTTGTATGTGCTTTGAATTGTCATGGAACCGTCTTTAGTTTATTATTAATTATTAGAAATTGCATTATAAAACACATTTAAAAAATATGCGTAATGCGTATTTCAGCCATTTTAGAGCTAAAAAGTGTGATTGCACTTTCCCCCCTTAAAATGCTAGGAGCGCCGCCGCCCTCCATTAATCAGTACGTCTTTGATATGCGACCGCGGCAATTGTGTTTGCGAAACTTGCTGTTTTTAATTCGATTGACTTTCATAATACACACATGTACTTAATTAATTGTCATATTGTAAAATTTTATAAATAAAGAAGAAATTTTAGAAATCGTGTAATAATTTTATTATTTATTTACCTACCCATTCCCTCTTAGTTTAGCACTAAAATGGTTAAACCATTTTAATCCTTCAACTTTTAGTGCACTGAAATTAACCCATCGGATACACAAAATTTGTATTTGTTGAACGCTGGCGAAACGATCGGCAATGTCAAAAAATCATTTCTCTGAACATAAGTAGCTATTCTGGGGAAACTACTTGTGATAATTATATACAATTTTATAAATATATATATATATACACATTATCTGGTAAGACGGTAAAATTTACGTTATCACAAAAACAGACTCGCGCAAATCCAGCTAATGATAACTGACATTACCAATCGCTTAGAATCTCAAATATTATTTAATTATTTTTCTCTTCGAATTACTAAAAACCTACCATCTGATATTGACCTCTCGGCGAGTATGGCCATAATTTTATGTCTGTATTTTATTAAAGCGTCGAGTGATGTGTTCATGAAATATGAATTGTACTGCCATCTATGGAGAGTTCCTAATAATGTTTTTAAAAAAATCGTATTCACAATACAAAATACTCCTAAGATACAGTTTTGTTCTATAAAGCTCACTCTCCAAGAGGTTAAACCAGTATTTTATAAGAATAACAGTAAAGATAAATGTTTAGTAAACAGTAAAGATAAAGAAGACAGTTTTAGCCATTTTGGTATCTATTCACTTCAATTTAACAATTGCCCTGCATTTTATATAAGTAAGACAGGTCGTAATGCCTGCTCTACACAATGGGCAATCAGATGGCCGTTGGGAAGGCCGAGCGATGACCTCGAGATATTTGCAACGCATCTACACGATGGCGACGTTCAGTTTTACTTTCATCCTACTTCGGAATGGACGTGCTGTTGTGGCAACTTGTTATAAAACGAGATGATTAGTTTTTAATAGTACATTAGGTACTTAAAATTAATTTTGGTTATTCAAAATTTGGAATGTTTTTTATAATTTGTTTTTCTTCTTTCAATAACTCTACGAATACGATTTCAATACGATTATGTATATACCAAAGAAATGGTAAATAAAACAGTATAATGGAGCCATAATGAAGTCAAAATAGATAACTGTTTTATGTACCATTTCTTTATAATACGTATATGTAATCTCCATTTTTCACATAATATCCATCTAATATTTTGCTCTCTCCTTTTTTTTGTAATATATACTGTGTCAGACGTCTTCGCCTCTTTCACAATGTTTTTCGCAGCGATGATTAAAAGAATAATGTATTATCGGCACTTGCACGGGGCCAGGCCCAAGTGATAAATAAATGTTTAATGTTCGCAACTGGCCCGGCTCAGCTAGCCAAAAGACAACATGTCATTTTATTTTTGTGCAAATTATGAAATATATTTTGCAGGTGGCGGGGAGTGCCCCATCCCTGCTTTTTTAAGAATGACAAAATAAATGAAGGAGCAAGGTAACGTGGTGCGAGGGAGGTAGGTGTTGTCGTTGTTGTTGTTGCTATTAATGCAATGGCGTTTGTTTGAAAAATGATTCTAGTTTTAAGGTGTGGTCTTGGACGCGTCGTGTTGCGGTTAATTCACTTACTGAGGTCGACATGACTTCAGTGTCGTCTGCAAATTTGCCTATTTTAGTTTTTTTTGTGCGATAGTTATAGATACTGGGGTGGGAGATATCGCTTAGGTAGATATTGAAGAGGGCTGGCGAGAGAATAGAGCCTTGAGGGACACCGGCTCTTAGCCTTCCAAAAAAAATTCCATCTAATTTGACTCTAAATTTACGGTTTTTAATGAAATTAGCTATGAGTTGAAGCATTGATAGGGGGATACCGAGGAGGTGCATTTTATAAATGAGACCTCTGTGCCAGACTTTATCGAATGCTTTGCAGACGTCTAGGGAGAGTACTACAGTGTGTTGGCGAGCGTTGAAACCGTTTGTTATTTGTTCGACCACCCGCAGAAGTTGGTGGAGAGTGGAGTGGCCCGATCGAAAGCCGTGTTGAAAGTCCGGGATTAGTTTTAGTTCGTCGACTATTTTTTTGAGTCTGGCGAGGATGAGTTTCTCAAGTATTTTTCCCGCACTGGGAAGGAGGCTTATAGGTCTGTGGTTTATGGCCTGAAGGGGGTCTTTACCAGGCTTGGGAATGAGGATAACATCTGCTGTTTTATATTCTTGAGGGAATACTCGCAGTCTGTAGGACGCGTTGCTGATGGCTGTGAAAGCGCAAATGGCTTTGGAGGCATTTCAAGATTTTATTGGAGATTAAGTCGGGACCGGGAGATTTTTTTGTTTTGAGAGATTTAATGATTTTAGAGATTTCCTGAGGGGTTGTGAATGGGATTGGATTTTCTGTGGGAATTTCAGTCAAGATGGATAAAACTTTAGAATTTACGGTTTCGACGAAAATGGGGTCATCATAGGTAGTGTTCGGGGAAAATTGATCTTCGAGACTGTCAGCAAATGTCTCTGTGTAGACTGTGCCTTTTGGGCCCGTAAGGGGACTTATTTTGGTTGGAGGTTTTCTAAGGGCTTTTGAGAGCTTCCAAAAGGCCGTTCTGTCGTCGTCGAGAGTGGAGATGAAGTCGTGCCACTGTTCGTCTCTGTATTTTTGAAGTTCGACTTTAACCTGGTGAGCGAGGCGGTTCATGCGAATGCGATCGATCGGGTT
Organism: Halesus radiatus; assembly: GCA_022606495.2. Taxonomy (NCBI): domain Eukaryota; kingdom Metazoa; phylum Arthropoda; class Insecta; order Trichoptera; family Limnephilidae; genus Halesus; species Halesus radiatus. The sequence goes on from JAHDVE020001213.1 coordinate 217,002, forward strand.
TGAGAATCTTTGCCATTCTTTTCGGGCGAAGTTTTTCTCTCTAATAAGATCTTTTAGTTCTGCGGGAAGGTCTGGTCTTTGTTTATCGTTCGCGACATCTACGGTGGCAAGGTCTACGGCTGATTTTATGTCGTTTGTGAAGTTTTTTGTGGCTTGATTGAGGTTTTCTTCGTTGGTAATTGACGTTTGGATTTTAACTGATTCTAGGAGTTTAGGGAGTTTAAGCCATTGAATTTTTTTACGTGTGGATCTGTGTGGTGGTACTGATGGTAGGGAGCCGTCGGATAGAAACAAGAGAACTGGGTCGTGGTCGGAGGACAATTTTTTTACAGTTTGAAGGGTGTATAGAAGGGGGCAGTTTTTCACTATTATTATTTCTATAACGTCTGGGTTGTGATTTTCATTTTTGGGGAATAATGTGGGAATGTCGGGGGCTGATACAATGAGGGATTTTTCTGTTGCGTAATACCTTAATCCTTACACTCCTCTCTTCGTTCATTCGCTCTACATGCCCAAACCATCTATGCGTCCCTTTCTTAATCTTGCTCACTACGCTTACATCAGCCTTGCATTCATTACGAATTTTTTACACGATCATACATGGGTTTACCACACACTCGTCTCAGAGATCTCATTTCTACAGCATTCAGTCTACTTTCATCCTTCCTCTGCCAGTTCCATGGCTCACTTCCATACATCAGGGTTGGTATCAGCACTCCATTGTGGACTGCTAGCTTCGCTTCTTTGGACAACTTTTTGTTTGCGCCAACCGCGTTCAGTCCTCCGTTAATGGAGTTTCCTGCATTCACCCTTCTTTCAATATCCCTATCAGTCTTTCCATCTCTCGTAAACATACTTCCCAAATACACAAACTCATCGACCTGCTCCAAGTATTCATCATTCACAACTATATTACACACTGTTTTCGTACTTTCTCTTTCAAACACCATAACTTTGGACTTATTTACATTCATCATTAGCTCATTCTTCATACATAAACCCCCAGGATAGGGGTGGTTTTCAGAAATCTCACCTATATACTGACCTTCCTTTTGTTTCAAAGGTCAAGTGCATCAAATTTCATCAAGTTTGTAATAAAACATCATGAGTTACCCCTACCTCTACCCCTACCCCTACCCCTACCCCAACCCCCACCCCTACCCCTATCCCTACCCCTATCCGTACCCTTACCCAGTAGTTTTCCTCTTATTTTGAATGTCAAGTGTGAAAAATTTCATCAAGAAGTACCAACATTCTTCTTTAAAGGGTGGGAAAGGGGGAAGGGGTGGTTTTTAAAAATCTCGTATAGACAGGGACCTTGCTCTTGTTTCTAAAGACAAGTGTACAAAATTTGATCGTGCTCGGAATAAAACTGTAGATTTGTAAACAAAACAAACACACCCCACCCGCCCGGAAAATTCTTCTTTATATAATAGATATATAGGTAGATAGATGAACTGAAATTCCTGTATGTTCTTATATTAGGTATACATATGTAATTTATACATTTTCTCTTTTAGGGTCCCGATTTGCCTTGATGGAAGCAAAGGCGGTTATATTTCACTTATTGAAGAACTTTCACATGGTGCAAACAGCCAAAACTGAAATTCCCATACAACTGAGCCAGAATACTATAATGTTGTATGCAAAAAATGGTATTTGGTTTGGTTTAGAGCCCAGAAACACATAGATACTACATTATTACAATATATGATTACTTTTGTATCTCCATCTTTTTATAATAAAACTCCGATGACAACCAACACTTTCTTATTTTTGAATAAATAATAAGCTACACGGAATCTCAGTATAATGGATTAAGAGAGTCAGATAGCTAAGCTCCTTTCTATGCACTGGTAATCTATTTGGCGAACCTTGAGAGGTTCTCAGGTATCACTACTGTACTGTCTTGCTGACAGTGCCAGCTGATCCCGATCTGCGAAGACGGCTGGAGGGGAGGAAGACACAAAATATCGTTTCCTTGCGTAGGGGGAACGATTCCGACAAATTGACGACTTTGCGGGCCTTGTCCGTGGTTGATGCGAGGGTCTGAGTCCAGTGGGTGGTGGTAGTCCAGGAGGGGTCCAGGGTCAGCGGTGGTCAGAATGAAGAAGAAGGCAAGTCGGTAGAAGCAGAGCGAGGTGGGGCAGTCGAGGTAGAGAAGTGTTTGTCGGGGCGAGAGTTGCTGGCGGACTGACAAATAGCCGTTTTTGAGGTCTATTTGTACCCTCAGCCAGGCGCTATCCCGAGCGCCCTGGTTGGGTTTTCGCGACGCTATCGGCACATTTCCATACCGGTAGAGGCGCGAAAGTTTATCACCTTTTTTATATATATGAATACAACACCTTTTTTTATATATATGAATACCGGAGTACACAAGAGAATACACAAGAGTCCCAACTGCTCCCAACCGTCTGGAGCCAGTGAGACTATGGCATTCCCAATAGGGGAATGTTGTGAGGCTGAAGAAGGGGAGGGGATGGAGAAGGGGAAGAGGGAGGTGTGGAAATACCTGGCTATTCAGATCTGGTCACCAAGCACGGCTAAAAGCCATTTCAAGCAACGTTTCAATTCTGAATGGTGGTCTTTCACCAGGGTGATACTGAGAGTATCATCCACTCTGGAACGTGCGCACTATATATCATATTTAAATTAATTAATTGTGAAACAACACAAATTAATTACATAAAATTTTTACTTGCGCACGCTGGGATTTGAACCCGCGACTTTTGGATTTGTAGTCGGGAGCCTTATCCCTCGACCATGGAGGCCGTCAAACACCTGTATCCCTCGCACCGCGTTGCCTCGCTCTTTAGTTTTATTTAGTCATTCTTAAAAAAATCAGTGATGGGGCACTCCCCACCACCTGCACAATATATTTCATTAATATTTCTATTTTTGAAACTGATAATACATGTTGGAATTCCATTATAATGATATAATAACACACATATGAAACTTATTTCCACTTTTATTTTATTTCTCCGTGACCGGTTTCAGCTTGTTAAAGACATCTGAAGATGGCTTAATATATTTATATATTTATTATATTTCATTATTTGCACAAAAATAAAATGACATGGTAACGTGTCTTTTGGATAGCGGAGCCAGACCAGTTGTGAACATCAAACATTCATTTTTCGCTTGGTTCCGGTCCCGTACAAGTGACGACAATACAATTATGTTATTCTGGAATATACGAAGAGGCCCAGACCTCCGATACATAATATATTACAATTACCTATCTAAAACACCCGTGAGGTAATTTACTGCAGATTGTGGTATTGACAATTTAACAACATCGACAATTTTTATAATACCATTGCAAAATATCAAACCGAAGTAAAGCGTACGACCACAAACGAATGCACGAGTATTAAATGTATCGAGAGCATCTCCTGTCCTGATCCTATCTTCCTCTCCCTCTTCTCCCTTCCTTCTAACCTTTTTTTACTCTCTTTTAGCTTCATCAATAAAATCTGTATATAACCAATGTTATCACAAGAAACTATCAGGCTCACCCTTTCTTAAACTTTCTTTCTTTATATATTTATATTAAAAGCTGTTTGTTTCTTACAAATAAATGAAGAAATAACAAAAATTGACAATTAAATTGTGTAGGTACCTACCGATTTTCTCCAAGTTACAAATCTTGACTGTCAGTCGGACGGTTAAAGTGACCTATTGTTATAATCATACCATTATTATGAATTAATATAAATTCAATCTAAATCTCGAAACATCAGCAAAAGTTGAATATTAATATTGTTAATAATTGTGCTGTAAACTGCGAACCAAATTATTGGGAAACACTACTAACGTAAGAATGAATAGACTTGCCCTAACGTACCTTTTCGACAGCTGGAAGCAAAGGTCACGCGACACCTATTTTGGCACCAGCCTATTCCACTGCCGTTCATGTTTGTTTCGTGTGATTTTGACTATGGTAAGCAAATTATTAAACATTTATAAAAGGGTCAAACTAAATACTTGGTTTATAAAATATTTGGTTTCTGTAAACAAGCCAAACCTTTTTACTTATTTGCTGTTTTACTTAAATTGGCTGCATGCCTGGCAATAAAAATTTGCCTCTCTTATATTGGTTTCTTCCCCTTGCGTGTTAGGGCGTCTCTATGTATTATTTGCTCTATGGGAAACATCCGGATAATCCGGGTGACTGGTGCAATGCTTCACTGGGAAGAGTGTCGGAAGCGGGAAGTCGCTTTGCACTACTGTGGAGGGACTGCCCTGGTTTCGTGGCTACGGTCTGTTCTGGATATAATTTCTTTTTGAGTTTCTTGTTTGTTTATTTATTGGATTACTCCGGTTATCGATAGAAAGAGCCGCTAAGGGCTATATTTTGTCGTCGTCAGTACCTGTACTAACCAATTTGATGTGCGTTTGTGACTAACCTCCTTCTATGCGAAAGCTGTGCAAGGGCAATTAGTCTTTTAAAAATTATAGATTCGTTTATTTAAAAAAATTAGATTCCTTGACCTGGAGGAGTAACCATAAGTTACTTATACCGGGGTGGGAAAGTGGTGGGTAACCTCACCTGTGGGAAATATCATACGTTGTCACTTATTGTTTTGAACTAAACCAACGTAACAAAGTTTTGCGAAAAACGCCTGTCAAAGTGTCACAGTAGGTATGTAGTTAAGTTGATTATTTATTTATGTTGATCTGTAGATGTAGAAAGTAGGTATATTGCATAATATAAATAATTCACAACTTAACTAACATTCACACATGAAGTAAAGTAACGTAAAACCATTTTTTTGTAATCGTTTAAGTTTCGAAACGGTTGTAACAGTTTCGCGGATTTTAGGGTGACTGTTTTAAAAAATTGTGTAACTACGCCCGCAATAAACCCGCGCGATATGATTCCAAATTCCAATAGAGCACAATCAATTTTAGAATTCGATACGAAACGATAACAGCTCCCCGAAACACTTTACTAAACTGCAATAACCGTCGTCGCAACCCGTTGCAAAGAAAAGCTTTCTCGTTAAACGCCACCGTTTCGAAACTCTGTCGCTGACTGTTGCTACGAAACGTTTTCGCCGTAACCGTTTTTAGTTTTATGTTATTATTTTTTTTTTTACAATTTTTTTTATTTAAAGACGAAAAAAATTACGTTATTTTTAAACAGTTTTAAGTAACTGTTTAGTTTAAACTGAAACATCCACCTCTGGACTAAGTATCGATATTTGCTTTACATCCGATATTTCCAAATAAAAATTTAAAAAAAAACAAATATTCTCAGTTCCAACTACTAGGAGCCAATGGGACTATGACATCCTTAATTGCTCAATTAGGGTAAGTTGCAGTGGCGTACAGTCCATGTAGGATAAAAAACTACGCCTACCCCAATAAAAACGTACCATAAAAAAATAAAGGATAATTGACAAAGAAAAAAAAAGACAAAATGTCTGGTAAAAATAATTTTTTCTATAAATCTTGTGGATATTTTTTATGTCACAATCGTTCTAGATCAATAAATTATTCCTCTTTGCTGAATTTATATATTTTAGTTGCAACCGGACTTTGGCGATACTTTTGACTTACTCAATCTAGTTTTTTTTATCGGGATACATAACGCAAATCCTGGTATCCGCATACTTCTTGTAATAAAGGCTGTGAAATTAGATATATAATGTTATCCTTCCACTAAAGGCCTCTACATAAATTGTCTGCTTTTTAGTTTCCAACACCACCGCTATATTAAAGCTTGAATGAGAATTTTCTTAAATAGTGTAAGAGGTGAACTACAATATGATACCTAGTAAAAACAAATATGTTTGGAACTTGTACCCTCGTTTATTCAATTCGCCACAACAATCAGCGGAACAAAAATATCTGAAAAAATCCTTGACTCTGTGCAGAAACGGGCGGTCCGTTTGATAGATTCGCCTATCTTAACAAACGGACTGCCATCTTTGGAGCACAGATGTCAGGTTAGAATACTATCCTTGTTATACCGGTATTTTAATGGAAGATGCTCTGATGAACTAGTGTCATTGATCACTTCGGCACCGGTGTATAGTCGAGAAACACGCCAAACGCGCGCCGAACATTTGCACACGGTTGACATTTGCCACATGAGAACGAGTCGCTTCTACGACTCGTTCTTGTATTCAACAGCTCGGCTGTGGAATGATCTACTGGTCTTTGTGTGTTACCTCCATCCTACAACATGGGTCTCTTCAAAACCCAAGTTCGCTCCTTTTTATCCTCTAAAAAACCCTCCATACAGCATCCCCAAAGTGTGGAGTTACTTTAAAAAAAGCGGAATATAAAAATAAGGCATATTTCAAATAGTCAAAATTACACAGCCTACCTTTGAATATAGAGCAATGCACGCCACTGGAAAGTTGTGAGTTGTAAACATGGCTAAAACCATTCTTAGCAACGTTTTGATTCTGAATGGGATTTTGATTCTGAAATGGATTCCTTTCACCCATTGATGTATATATTTAGAGACACGAAGCATAAAATAATGGTTCCACTTAGTTGAGGGTAAATTCCCTCAACGCTGGCCGTACTGCGTTTGCTCGGCGACAGACTGGCAAATAATGGAAACGGCCCCATCCCAGTAGCGATTGGTCATGACCTTAGAGTAATAATATATTGTTACTCTAAGGTCATGACTCATTTTGTTAAAAGCGGTAGTCACGGTACTAGCTCAATATTTTCGTACGACTCAAAAGTACGACTCAATTGAACGACGGCTCGTTTAAAAGCAAGCACATATTAAGAGCCGTCTACCAGTTCATGAGCTCATATCCTAGTTTTTACGACTCCCAGTTCCTACGGTTCCCAGCTCCCAACGTATAGGTAGGTGTTGATACAAAACGTCCAGATGCCAGACCTTAGAGTAATAAAGGTGCCTACACACGTGTAAATGCGGTAATGATTTTTTATATGTACACACGAATGTGTGAACTCTTAAAAACAGCTGTTTTAAGATGCGTCATAGCGCCAAATATTAATTTTAGCCTGGTAGAAATTAGACACGTATTCAATTTTACATAAACTAATCAGAACAGAGAACCATATTTAAAGATGGGTCATCGATGAAATGTGTAAGAAGACTATCAAACATCTGAGATATATTTATCATTTTAGATAAATAAACATTCTTTATTAAGTGGTTCCAAGGCTTATTAAAACGAATCACAGTTCAATTGAGCCGTGTTACGGTTTTCCAGGAGTCGTCCCAATCAAAATAATCCCGCATAAATGAACGGCTCGTTCATGAACGACTCATCGCGACACCCCATTACCCATTTCGACGAGATATTACATTCGCAAAAGCGACTCTATTTTTTTTTATCGGTTTCGTTTTTCCTATCAAATAACAAACTGTCAAATTCGTCAAATCACATCGCATCAGAATGTGATACTATAATAAATTATCTGAAAATCGCCATTGTTTCCACAGGAATGAAAATAAAACGGTTTCCCTTTCATAAATTAGAATTCTATATGTTGTTATTGTCAAACTGCATTTTTTCAAAGACATTTTTGTTCCAAAAGTGGAATGCTCCAAGCTGACGAAAACCCCTCACATAACTGTCCCATCTCCACTAATTTGATTTATATCTACTAAAATGGCCCCTAACGAGGTGTGGTGTTAAGTTGCACAATTAATTACCGAAGTGGCGTTTCGTGGTTAGGTTTTCCGACACATCTCACATTCCTGTTGAAGTCCACGACGGCGCAGGCGCAGGCGCCATCTTTAATGGCTCATATCCTTGGCGTTTTGCATATTTTTTCTGCATCATATAAGATAATATTCACTTTGTTATAAATCATGAATTTATTATATTTTAACGCCAACCGGCTTCGTTTAGATCAAGCTTAATCAGGACAATTATAATAACTAAAGAAGTAAATAATAATACAGGGATATGATATCAATGAAGATGACATAAATTGAACGGTCTTATTAACTAAGTTGGTAAAGCGGTTGCCCCGGATAGGCAGAGGTCCTGGGTTCGAGTCCCAGATGGGACTGAAATCTTTTTATTTTCTCTTGGTTTTTCCGGTTTCATGTTTCATTTAGGTTATGTTAGTAATATTTTCTTCAATGCTTAAATAATACAGAGTTATCGGTTATATACGAGTATAGGTAAAAAAAAAGAGAACAAAATATTAGAGGGACGCAACGAAAGGTATTATGTGTAAGAGTGAGACAATATTACATAGACGAGTATATCAGAAAGAAATTATAAAACAGTGTAATTGAAGACATACTATGAAAGAACTCCAGTGAAGGTCTTTTGAAGGTCTCCGTGTTGAATGGTTACGATCCTTGCCAAAAAAATGGAGTTTCTTATCATGAGAAATAAAACCACCTCACAAATATTACCCTCTGTCTTATTTTTTAGGTTAGTATTTATCAGTGGCCTGTGCCTACCTCAAGAAAAACGTCCATAAACAAAAAAAAAATATATGACAAATATCTGATGATTTTTTTTCATGGGCTTGGAAAGGAATTTGTACGATCATTTATTCAGTTGACCACAATAATCTATGGAAGATGAGAAGAAATGGCCGTCTTTAAATATTTAATAGGTACACAATTCATACTCCAATTTGAAAAACTAGACACAGCCTACCTTTGGTCATAGATAAATGCACGCCACCGGTATTTATAGGACTTTAACAGTCGAATATTTGGAGAATTACTGCCATATTAATTTGTTTTATTTTTTATTGTTCGACAGATTACCTACTCATCCATTTACATTACAAGATTTCTTATTTTAATATTCTCGTATACTGGGAATATTAAAATATGAATGTTTTAAGGATGTTTAAAGATTAATTAAATATATCTACCGTTTTAAAAATTTCGTTCAATAGCATCATTCCTCTTCATTCGGCTGTGCTAGAACATCTGTTCTGCTATTCTTGAACAAGTCGTGGCGACGATTACGGCTGAAGCTTTCAGGCACATATAAGCCATAGCATTCCAAGAGGGCTATCCATAAAGTTATGCACATACATCTAGGAATTGAACCGAGTTGTGTGGCGGTCCATCCTCTGCTCTCTGCCTGTAGATAATAGAAACAATGGAGACAAAACCGCGCGCACAAGATCGTTCACCCATACTACTACTATTGCTTTAAAAAAATATATGTATTTTGAAGTAAATTAAATTTAATAATTACTTATCTATATGAATGAGTAAGTCATCCCACCACAGTTTCAAAATAGCTGAACGCTGAAGCAGCTGTCACAATAATTATAAAACTAAAGTACTTGAAGAACTTAATAACTTAAATTTGATTTACTTCAAATTATATTATAAAAAAAACTGGAGTTCTACGAACTAAACACGATAACAATTAATACATACTTTGTAAGCTTTGTAATCTTTGTAAGCTTTGTAAACTTTGTAATCTTTGTAAACTTTGTAAGCTTTGTAAACTTAGTAAGCTTTGCAAACTTTGTAAACATTGTAAATATTGTAAACATTGTAAACTTTATAAGTTTTGTAAACTTTGTAAACTTGGTAAGCTTTGTAAGCTTTGTAAACTTTGTAATCTTTTTAAACTTTGTAAATTTTGTAAACTTTGTAAACTGTGTAAATTTTGTACACTTTGTAAACTTTGTAAGCTTTGTAAACTTTGTAAACTTTGTAAACTTTGTAAACTTTGTAAACTTTATAAACTTTGTAAACTTTGTAAACTTTGTAAACTTTGTAAACTTTGTAAACTTTGTAAACTTTGTAAACTTTATAAACTGTGTAAACTTTGTAAACAGTAAATTGTAAACTGTAAACTGTGTAAATTGTGTAAACTTTGTCAACTTTGTATATTTGTAAACTTTGTAAACAGTAAATTGTAAACTGTAAACTTTGTAAACTGTGTAAATTGTGTAAACTTTGTCAACTTTGTATATTTGTAAACTTTGTAAACAGTAAATTGTAAACTGTAAACTTTGCCTGCTCTCAACACAGATTCTCTTAGTGAGACAGGCACAGTACCATAACCCTTTTATTACGTGTATAGATGAATAAATAAAAAAAATATAAAAAAACACAAAACATTCGTTGGCTCCGCCGTTTTGATAGTCGGTGCAGTTTGGTCATAGATCGGCGACAGTCGGCACGCTTCGTTTCTATTATCCATGTTTCTGCCTATCCACAGAAATGGCGAAATATATCGCTATATATTTACAGTTATAATAATAAATATATATTTAATCACTTGGAGCGGAATCGAACCCGCGACAATAAACAACAATCCAAGTAATTGACGATCTGCCACTTCGCTACAGGGCCTTCAACCGTGATGGGGTAATTAGAAGGTCTGCGACAGTTCCTGAAATAGTCGCGGAATACCGTCTGTTCGAATCTAGTCTGCAGCGCAGAGGTACCTGCGTACATGTGTAGCCGCACTAATATATCAACAGGAGTCGGTGGCCAGGGGTGTCCAACTCAGTAGATATCAAGTATGGAGTATTAGAGTGATAGATACTCTCAGTATCGCCCTGATGAAAGATCAGATCAAAGATCCCACATAGGCTCATAAGCACTGCCTACCCTACTTAACTCGCATAAACAATATAAATAATATTAAAATGTGTGAAATCATTACAAGAAATCAATATATTCTTTAAAAAATACGCGCGACGTTCCAGCTATGAATCACAGCGCCGCGCGCACTCCAGCGATCGCCCTACTTATATGTGTCGAAAGCAGGAACTAAATATGTAAAATGACGCGCATGCATTGCCGATGCGCGAGTATACATATTCAAATGTTGACTGTATTCTACACAAAAAATGTACATGTGTGGGCAATGTGCATTAAAGGGAAGTTTCGTTTGTGTTAGTATCATAAAAGGCCGTAACTTTGAGAACAAATCACAAATGTAGCAATCAGTGCCATCTGCTGGTATCCAACTTTATTAATTAGTACAACGTAACGAATAAATGATTACATTATGTTGGTTTTCTTTTTTATGCGGGCGTTTGAAAGCTTGGTGAAATTTTGCACACTTGACCTACAGAACAAGAGGAAGGTCACTGTTTGCACGAGGTTTCGACAAACCACCCTCATCCCCCTTTCCCACCCTTAAAGCCAAATTTTGGCACTTCTTGATGAAATTTTGCGCACACCAAAATAAGAGGAAAAATACTTGATAGGGGTAGAGAATAGGAGTAGTGTAGTAGGGTTAAGGATAATAAAACTTTACTCCAAAGTATTAATACCCCCGGGCAACGCCGGGTACTTCAGCTAGTAAATCAATAAATTTAAAATTACCTTGCGGTGTTACTTTTAATAATTATTATTTGTCTACTCCTGTCATTATTTTTTAGTATACTGTGTATCCTGATGAGGGATGCGTCGTTTCCGAAACATGTTGATATTTATATATATATATAGTAGTTTATACAAAACATTTCATATTAATTTTCATTAAATTACGTATGCATTAAAACTTATAATTTTTTTTGAGGGCACCGCGGCCGGTAACTTATAATTTGGACGCCCCTGCTCGCAGTAGGAAGTGGGCGGATCCGACGTTCCCTAATTACCCAAAGATTTCACAGCCCTGGCCCGAGAGCGACCAGCATCTCTCAGATGCCTATCTTCAAAGAGGATGGCCAGGGCTGGCCAAAAAAATAAAAAATATATATATATATGTATATACTCGTATATATAAAAACGTATTTCTTTAAAATAAAATTACTGTAAAAAATGCTGATGTTCATACTTCTCTAACTGTTTATATTATTCTCTAATCGTTTGGGATTTAAAAATATTGGTACATAAAAATAGAGTAAACATCAGCATTCGAAATATGGGCAACATAAATGAGGACAATTGACTCAATAAGCGCTCGCCGGGTAATGGATCTCCAAAAATTACCGCAAAATACCTAGATGACTGCACAAGTCCTTCTGGCAAAAATACAAAAAGCAATGGTGTAACATTTTTATCTGTTTTACCATAATCAATATGGTAATGTAAATTAATCTAATTATTGCTAAAAAAAACTTAAAGAGCATTGACGCGCCGCCGGCAAGAAGCAGCGGCGAGCGGAGTTCGTTCGCGGTCGGAAGGATTCGGTTGACATCGACAGCCGCTTCACCCCCCTTCGTCCTTCACGCGCGGGAACAACTTTGTATGCTGATTGCAAGGAACATTGACTCTATTTACATATCTTCGGTTATATGTTTCGGGGGGGAAAAAGATTTTCCATTGGGTGGGAAAACAGAGTTTGGAGATGAAAATGCAGAATGGATGAGGAGTTTTAGAGTAAAACTTAGTTTTGAAGGGAAAAAAAATTGATTGGGTGGGAAAAAAGCGTTTGGAAGAGAACACGCGAAATAGAATAGATGTTTTTGAAAAATAATATGAGGAAAAATAATTGGAATAGGAAAACAAAATTTGTTGGAAAAAAGAGAGTTTGTGAGAGAAATCCAAGACTGGAGAGGTAGGTAACAGAGTTTGAGACGTTAGAGAGAATGGAGTTTAGATAGTTTAGGAAGTTGATGGCAGTGTTCTATGTACAAAGTAAGGTAGACTGTAGTTTTTCAAATTTGGGTACGAATTGTGCGTTGAATATTTGAAATTAACGATTTTATTACCATATTTCGTTGATTGCTGGGGCCAACTAAATAAACGAGCTACAAGTTCCTTCCTAAAAAGAGTTTTTTTTAAATCTTTTAAATTAGCGCCATCTGTTAATACGTACCTCGTTTCGTTTAACCTTATTTTATTTTAAAGAATTTCTTTTTCAATATACCTAGATTATTTTTTCTTTTTTATTTTCATCTGGAAGGCAATTATATAAATTTCCCGCTCGTAGCTAATGGATTGCTTGCCTTATTGTGTACTGCCATCGTGTAATCGGAATACCTACATGAAACTTCTTGGAATAATCTTCTGCCCAGTGGTGGCAGCCCTGCGTCTGACATATTTGTGTCAGCGTAGAGATATTTATTTTGCTGAAGACACTTCGCTGAGTAATTATCGGCCATTCTTTAAGCTTTTTATAATTAGGCAGCTTTAATACGAGAACAAATGGAAAAAAGTGTCGGTGTCAACTTAAACGCTTCTCAGAAACCAAGTAGCAATGAGTGTTGCAGTAGACTCCAATATCATTAAAACATTCTCATACCGTCAAAACCAACCCGACAAACTGATTTTTTTTTATTTGCCCGCATGCAGGACCAATCTTAGGATAAATTCTCTAATTCCCCGTATTTGTGCGCAATATAACGCACAATTTCACAATATCGACATTCTTCACAATACCATTTAAAAATATCGAACTGAAGCAATACGTACGACCACAAATTGATGCACGAGTATAAAATGTATTGAGAGCATCTCCTGCCCCGATTCTATCTTCCTCTTCCTCTCCCTTCTTACTTTTTATTTTGATTTTTATTAAAACATCTATATTTAACCACTGTTAGCACAAGAAACTTTGTTGGCTTACCTTTTCTTAAACTTCCTTTGTATATATATTTGTATTAACAGCTGTTTGTTTCTTACAAGTAAATAAATAAATACATCTCCTTCGCCTCCCTTCGCACTCACAACATACTAGATATTGCAATCCGGATTACAAAAAATTCGGATTTTACTGCCGATACCAACCCTGCTATATGGCAGAGGAAGTATGAAAGTAGACTGAATGCTGTAGAAATGAGATGCCTGAGGCGTACGTGTGGTAAAACCATGTACGACGGCCTCCATGGTCGAGGGGTGAGGCTTTCGACTAATACGAATCCAAAGGTCGCGAGTTCAAATTCCGGCGTGCGCAACAAAATTTAATTTAATTAATTTGTGCTGTTTCGCAAATAATTTATTAAAAATAATATACGATATATTTGCGCACGTTCCAGAGTGGAAGAGACTCTTAGTATCGCCCTGGTGAAAGACCACCATTCAGAATTGAAACGTTGCTTGAAATGGCTTTTAGCCGTTTTTGGTGACGAGATCTGAAAAGCCAGGTATTTCTCCACATTTCTCTTCCCCTCTTCTTCCCCTCCTCACTACCTTCAGCCTCACATTCCCCAATTGGGGATGCCAGTCTCACTGACTCCAGACAATTGGGAGAAGTTGAGACTGTTGTGCGGTATTCACATTAAAAAAAGAAAAATGTTGAGATGAGAAGGAATCCAAGGCGTAATGAGGCTAAGCGTAATGAGTAACATTAAGAAATGGACGCTTTTTTACATTAACTCCACGCAGGAGGCCTTGATGAAAACAATTTCTCACAGGTAATCTTTTGGGATGCTGTGTGGAGGGTTTTTTTTTAAGGAAAGGAAGAAGAGGAAGTTCTGGAAAGGAAAAGGGTATGAGGAGTGAATAGGAATCGGAGGGTCAATATGCAAAGCGATGAATTGAGAGAGTCCGGCTGTACAGGTAATGAGATCCGGCTCATCATGCAGCTGGTGGGCAGACGCATCCGCCGCCAAGACCTGGACAGACCCCACCCCATGAACCCGGGCACCCCTGCTAATCCACCTAACGTAGCGAACCACTTGAGAAAGTAAGGAAAGAAAATTGACCTTAAATACAGGCCTGCTGATCAACAAATCAAAAACAAAACTACTGGGGACTGCCGGGGCAAACACCTAAGTGAGAGCAAATGCAATGTGATAATACTATTATTATTCTTTGAGTTTCTAAAAAGGTACATTATTTTATTAAATGTGTTTAGTTATGTTTTACTATTCATAGAATATAAAAGTGTGTACAGTAAAGCAGGTAAAGCTCATCCTTGTTTTGACATTTGACATTCTAACCTCAAAACCATTTCAGACCGACCATAGATTTGGAGCGTTTATGTGGGATCTGGTACTTAAGTAAGAAGATCATTATTGTTTAAAAAAAATTTTAAAATGGTTTAGAGTTCCTTATTGTCAAACTCGGGAGAATATCAATCTGAATTGTTCTAAAATCGGTGTTACCATAAACAATTGTTTTGTAGTTGTTTCATTTCATTAAATGTCTGGGTAGGTAGGTTCATTTTATTGTCGAACTGTACCTACCAACATTAAATCGATTGCACGAACGCTTTCGTTTTCTTCTTAATACAAAATTTATATTACGTTGTAATGTACTTATAACAAATATGTAATAACGTTGGTGTAACGTTGTTTAGGTAACTGTTTAAGATTAGACAACGTTGTCTAATCTTAAATAGTTACCTACACACCAATGCACTAATATTATTATAAAACATAGGTACTTACATATTATATTGTTTATTCAATAGTACTTATTCATTTTATCTGATTACCGGTCACACCCCGAATGTCTGCTATTGGGGGCACATTCCGGAAAACCAATTTGTTTTATAATAACCCACTTAAATATACGAGAAAAATATCAAATCCTCACTTAATTTGAGGCAAAATAAATTATTTTTGCTGTCGTGTGTCCGCTATGTCCAGGCAAAGGGGTCGGTGATTTATCCCATGCGAGTTGGAACTTGAACAGAATCAAACTGGACATTTGAATAGTTTAAAAAAGGAATAAATATCCAATAGAATGTGGCTGTTGTGATCAGCCCATATTAATTAACAATAGGTAGGTACCTACCTATTTATTTGCGTGATGTAGATAGTTAAGTACCTACCTACACTCTAACATGCATTAGTAGACAAAAAATGAGCGCACTGAAAAAGTTTTTTTTTTAAATGGTATCATCAAGATGGCTCATGGACAAATGAATGCAGTTTTAAAAAAAATGATGGTACAAGTGCTTATTTTTTACTTTAACTCAACGGTGTTCAGAAATTAGTGGTACTTTCCGAAAGGAGATGATTCTATTTTGTTATTCTTATTCTGATGAAATAAGGAACTCCAGTAAAAATATTATTGGCATAAAAATATATATTTATATAGATTAGCAAACGATGATTCTGAATATGTAACTTTTATTATTTATAATTATATGTAGAATTTATAAACTGTCATTGAAGGTGAATACATAATAATCTCATCAAAACACCTTATCATGTTGGTACCATTGCATTTGGATCATCTGACGTTTTCACGATTTGCGTTTAGTATGGACCATTTTATTTTTCGATTTTGTTTTGTATTTTTTTAGTTTTGGCGAAATTTAATCTTAATTCGGATGACTTAATGCTCTTTAATTGTTGTTCAATATAAAATATTATTAATGATACAAATTGGAGTATTCACGAGCAAACCAATTATCAATACGAATATTACGATAATATTAATGCTCAATACTATTATTATTATTATTCTTTTAGTTAAAGTTTCTAAAAAGGTACATAATGTTATTACTTATGTTTAGTTATGGTTTACTATGAATAGAATATAAACTTAAGTAGGATAAAGCTCACCCTTGTTTTGAAATTTGACATTCTAACCTCAAAACTGATCAAAACCGACCGGCCATAGATTTGTAGCGTTTTGGCAGATTTGGAAAATTGGAACTTTAAAAATTATTTTAACATTGAAAACTAGCTTTAGAAAACCGAAATATACTGTTATTTAAGTTTGAACGTCAATATTAATAATCAAAATAGGGCTTGAGTTCCTTATTCTAAACCAATTTGATATTTAAACTTTTTTCATAACAGCGCTTTGCAAGGAAGAAACACAAAAGGCGATTTTTTGTATTTCTGCATTTTATGTAGGTATCTAAATAATCATGTATTTTAGATGTTAGATATATAAATGAAAATAAAATCAAAATCACACAACAAAAATACAAATAAAAAACGAATTATGACTTGCATTGTTTTTTTTAAACTAACTGTCAATGTCGAATGTGAAAATTTTTTAATGTAACGAACAAAATTTCAACGACATAGTTACCAACTTGGTATTGCCAGAGAAAAAAAATTACTTAACTAGTTCCACTTCATAAATGTCTACATTTTATTTCCAAGCTATACCCACCTATTAATTTGCGTGAGGTAGGTTGCTACTTACCTTTTTTTTTGTTAATGCGCCTGCTTGGAGTCAAAATCACAAGATCATTATTTCCCTCGTGGCCTTTATCTTCGGCGGTGCTGCGTTGAGGGGATATTTGAGGAAAGGAAGGAGTGATGGGTCTTGAAGAGACACGTGTTCTAGGAGGGAGGAAACACAGAGGCAGAGAATCGGTTTTGCATTTTGTACCTAGTACCTACGCATTGATTTGTATGATGTTGGTACCTACGCACCCTACTATATTATTCAAAATAATAATAAATACATATAATCTCATTTAGCAGCAGAAATTAATATCCTCATTAACGCCTTATTTTAAGACTGAGAATGTCACACGAATAATTCTTTCAATTAACTATTTAATTAGGGTGTTTTTCCCTAATCCGTCTCGTCTCGCGACAAATATCTCTCTCTACTAAATTACTGTCTGCAGACATCTTCCCAGCCACGCCCGTCCGCTCCCATTGGCTCTGGGGCAATTACAGATACGAACTCCCAACTACGCCATTATCGTCCTTCTGTCATCGCGCCTTAAGATCTCTTTTCACTCGACAGCGACAGATATAATAGGCCACTTTGTCAAGTTAATTGTCAGCCAAAAGTCCGCCCACAAACGCAACAATTTAAATTTTAGACGTACTCATGAAAATCGAATTAAGAAAGCACTTTGAATAAGCTAGTTTGAACTTTCAGGCAAAAGAGGCGCTAAAGCCAAATGTTTCAAATTCGCTGGCCGCCATCTTGGTACTTAGGTTGTTTTCGGGGGTGAGTTGTGCGAGATGAAGACGCTTTCTCACGTGCACATGGCTCTAAACGTTCAAATTAGCCAAAAATTATTGAGCGTTTAACGCATTTTGTCTTTCAGCTGAAAGACGCGACTAATAACGTACTCTGTTGGCGCGCATTTCGATTTCGGCTTTCCGACGTGTTGCAGCTAGAAACGTCACCGCGAATTTCGAACTATTTAATTAACCCTCAATGTTTTAACAGTTTTTGATTTAAAACTATTTGTGATTCGGACGGCCAATGTGTTTACACAGTTTTAAAGACAACCATAAAATGATAACAACAAATAATCGCATCCAACGAAAAAAGTGAATTAACAGCCAAATTTTTAACCGTTTTTGTAATAAACATATCGTGATTTCGACTGTCGACGACTGTCTTAAGATTTAAAAACACTAATTAATAAAAGATATGTGAAAAGGGTACCTGCCTAATTACCAATTTTCGAATAAATTTTGTCAAATTTTTAATCGTAAAAGTGGTGCATTTTTAATATATAAATAAAGAGATAATTTAAAAAATGGAACGTTGTGAAAAAATACTTGATACTTTTGTCAGGGAAGACGAAGAAAGAATGAATGTTGAAGGAAGTGATCCCATTAAACAATTTTCGCAATTTGTTGACAAACCTTTTATAAAAGCCACACAGAAAATATCGTTTTCCATTGATAATTTACTGGCTAAAAGTGCATCAAGCAGCATACAAAAGTGCAGTGAACAAAAACCAAATAACAAAGCTTCGAATTATAAATATTTGAAAACGGATCATTATTTTAATTTTGACTCTCCTACTTGCAGTGGATTATCTTCCCTTCCAAAAGACTTTTCAAAATCGAATTTAGAACCTCCAAAACCAGAGACAAATTTTGAAGATATCGACGATAAGTTTTCTACCGAAAATGACAACGATTTTGAGAATTCCACGCAGAAAAGTGACAATGTTTCTGAAATTAGTATGAACAATTCAGATATTATGGATCATGAGGATTATGATGCGATTCTCGCCACTCAATCCAGTAATTCTTTCGTGAAATTTGGTGCTGGAATTTCTTCTTCTAATGATTTGGCGGCAGCGGAAAGTGTTGCGGCGAGGGAATGCAACGAAGAGAGCGGTGAAATCGAAATTGAAGACGGCAACTACGGTAAGAATGAGAATAAGACAACTATTATTTCGGACTTATAAACTTAACGTCATTATTGTCATTTTGACACATCCTGTCAACAATAAATAAATGAATTTATCATATACAGTACGATCAGAAACATCCGTTAAAAATCAGGCTGGCAGGAGAATTTAGATAGCGTCACAGCAATAAGCAATTTAACTTTAAATAAAAAGCGGTTATCCATAATCATTATTTAAAAAGTTTTTTTTTTATAGCTGTAGTAGGTATTTACCTATAATTTTAAGTAGGTATTAGAAGATATTTAAGTTCGACACTCGTTCTATTCGACCAACGTAACGTACCTAATGTTGACATCCGTTGTTATTTTTTTATTATTTTCGAAACAAACATGTATAAAATGAGTGATGTACAAATTACAATGTTTTAGAAAATTATTGCAGAGATCGGTACTGATGGAATATCTAGTGAACGATTATATACATTTTACACGATTAAGGTGAAACGGTACATGAGAAATGCGTATAGTGTATAAGTGTAAAAAGTTAATTATTATACATAGCTTTTGGGCATAACAATAGATCAACATATTAAATATACAGAATATATTACACAAATATTAAACGAATACGAAAACTATACTACATATTCCTCAAACTAAGAAATATTTTACAAAAATCTATGCTACTGAAGGTTTACTATGCTTTAGCAAAATCAATTCTACAATATGGAATAAATAAACAGCTGTCACAATAATAAAAAACTAAAAATACTCGCAGAACTCAATAATGACATTATTAAATTTGATTTAAATTAAATATTAAAAAAAGGATTAATAGGCTGGGGAAGAACGTATAAAATAAACTTAGTCCCATTGGAAATAGTCCAAAGAAAACTCATTAAAATAATTTTTAAAAAAATCATCTGTTTATTAAATCAGTGAGTTATTCAATGAATTTAAACTTATTTACATATTACCAAAAAAAGACATTACTTCATATCCATAGAGTAAAACTAAAATTAGAGTCATTGAGAAACAGGCCGAGAACCACAGGACAAATAATAATCTCTAAACTTAATACAACAGCAGCTCAACACCATTACACATATTCAGCCATAAAATGTTTAAACGAGCTTCCCAAAGAAATACCAGCTGAAAAAATTTATCAAATTTTTTAAAGATTAAAATACATTTTACAAGAAACTAATTTATGTGTATATTATAAGTTCACTTGGAAAAAATGTATATATGTTTATACACATGCATTATATATATATATATATATATATGACGGCCTCCATGGTCGAGGGGTAAGGCTCTCAACTACGAATCCGAATCCCGGCGTGCGCAAGTAAAATTATTTTAGTTAAATTGTGCTGTTCCACAATTAATTCATTTAAAAATAATATGTAGTATATTTGCGCACGTTCCAGAGTGGAAGATACTCTCAGTATCGCCCTGGTGAAAGACCACCATTCCGAATTGAAACGTTGTTTGAAATGGCTTTTAGCCGTGTTTGGTGACCAGATATGAATAGCCAGTTATTTTCCCACCTTCCTCTTCCTCTCCCCTTCTCCTTCCCCTCCCCAATACCTTCAGCCTCACAACATTCCCCAATTGGGGATGCCATAGTCTCACTGGCTCCAGACGGTTGGGAGCAGTTGGGACTCTTGTGCGGTATTCATATAAAAAAAGCCAGTAGCAAGGTCATTGATAAGCGGTAAATATATCACTGTCCTGAGAAACGTATTAAGTGCCTTCCACGCGTGCAATGAGTGATTAATAAACTATTTTATTTGCAGTAAAACTTGATTGTGTACGTGTCTCCACTAACTGCAATTGTAACTGAAAGAACAAGGATGCGCGCGAAGCGTTCTTATCGGAAAAAATAGAAAAGATTTTAATCCAGTCAACTTAATTAGTGGCGTGCCGCACTCCATAAAGGGTGAAAAGCTGCGCCTGCTTTACAAGCGAACCACATATACGTTTTAATATAAAAATCCTTTTATGTATAAATAGATAAGGAATGGCCATAGCAATCAGCGGAAGAGGGTAATATAAAGGCCGTTTTCACATGTTTAATGCATAATTCTTACCCTAACATGAAAAACTACACACAGCCTACCTTTCGTCAAATAGAAACGCATTCTACTGTTAACTAGGTATTTGCCACTTAACGCACTGTCCAATATTTTGAAAGTACACATTAACAATTTAAAAAACAAATATTTCTTGTAATCTCCACAATACCCATTCTCTGAAAAAAATCAAATTTCCAAAGGCTCCATGACATCATTATTTCTCTATAATTGAACTAACTAACTAACCATCACACCGCTTCCCCGCAGGGGTAGGTAGAGAGGACGGACCGCCAAACAAGTCGACTTTGGCATACACTTTTTGTTTCATTCACATTCATACATCGTCTTATACATTCTATTCTATTATTCCGACCACTGACATGTCCCCAGCTTCTTCTTCCATTCACATTCGCATCATATATTGGCCTTAAACTCTTTTCTTCGTTCATTCGCTCTGCATGCTCAATATCTAAGTCTCACTTTCTTAATCTTACTCATTACGTATATATCATCCTTATATTCTTTGAGAATTTTAACATTTTTCACACGGTCATTCTCCTCGGAGATCTCATTTCTACAGTATTCAGTCCACTTTCATCCTTCCTCTGCCAGTTCCGTGCCTCACTGAAATACATCACGGTTGGTTTCAGCTCTCCACCGTGGACTGCTAGCTTCGCTTCTTTTGGACAATATTTTGCTATCGCCAACCATCTTCAGTCCTCCTCCTCTCTACCAGTGGCGTGCAGTCCATAAAGGCTGAAAAGCTGTGCCTACCCTAAGAAAAACGAATCAAATAAATAAATTAAACCATAATAGGATAGTGCGACAAATTTCTGATTGAAGTGTACGTCTATTCATTTAGTCGGCCACAACAATCAGCGAAAAATAGTAATTTTTAAATGCATTCAATAAAAACTACATACAGTCTACTTTTCGCCAAAAAGTAATGCACGCCACTGCTCTCTACAATACCCTTATGAACAGTGGCTTGCAGTCCATAAAGGTTGAAAATCTGTGCCTACCTTAGGAAAAACAACGAACCGTAAAGAGAAATTAAAAGTTTTATACTATGAAATAGATTTAATTCCTAAGAACTCGATAAAAAATACATTAACTGTCAGTAGATGGGTACCTTCCATTGGCGTGTAGTCCACGGAAGCTGAAAAGCTGTGCCCACCCTCAACAAATGATTCATAAAAGATATTGAAAGCTAATAGAGAAATGCAACAATTTTCTCATCAAAACGTGTTTTATTTCACGGACTTGTTAAGGAACTTGTACCCTCATTTATTTAGCTGGCCACAACAATCAGCGGAAGTTGACAATGCAAGTGTCATTTTCAAATATTCAATACACATTTTTATTTATACATAAAACTTTAAAATCTACACACTGCCTACCTTTGGCCATAAGCAATGCACGCCACTGCTTATGGAATCCTCTAACCCTGAAAATGACTTTTAATAACGGCATTTTCCCATATAATATTAAAAAAAAATTGTTGAAGCTTCAAATAATTAGCAGTGAAAAGTCCGAAAAATTGAAAAGGCTCTACAAAACAATTTTTGCTTCATAATAACTCTGTGATTTAGGTGTGAAAGATACTCTCAGTATCGCCCTGGAATCGATACGTTGCTTGAAATAGCTTTAGCCGTGTTTCTGAATAGCCAGGCACTACCCTATCTTCATCTTCACTATTTCCATCCGTTCCAAGCCTTCCTTCAGACTCACAACATACTCCAATTGGGGATGCCATGGTCCCACTGGCTCCGGACGGTGGAGTGCAGTTGGAACTCTTGTGCGGTATTGACATAAAAAGGAGTCTTCTTTATTAATTACGTAAATCAAATTTAATAATGTTATTATTAAGTTCTGTAAGTATTTTTACTAATGTAATTTACCCGTTCGTCCTTACTGCAAAACACCGACGGTATCGAAATATATAAAGAAGAATGTCCTTGGCGGGCGGTGCTTGTTGGTTTTGTATATAAATCTACAGTTTTATTTTAAGCTTGATGAAATTTTGCACATTTGTCTTTAGAAACAAGAGGAAGGTCACTGTCTACACGATATTTAGAAAAACCACCCCTTTCACACCCCGTAAAGGAGATTTTCGGTACTACTTGATGAAATTTTGCACACTTGACGTTCAAAGCAATAGGAAAATTATTGGCTAGGGCAGGGCGGCTCGTGACTTTTTAGTGTGCTTGAGTCCTAATATTGAAAAAAAAACGACATTGATGTATACATTACTGTAGACGAAAACATGTATATTAGTGTTTTTCTCGGATGTTTAATTTGGACAATTGAACCCTATAACTTAAAAATCAGATAGGGGGTAGGGGAAGGGGTATGGGGTAGGGGTAGAAGTAGGGTAGGGGTAGGGGTAGTGGTAGGGGTAGGGGTTGGGGGTAACACATCACAATCTCAAAACTTACCTCCAAACCAATATTAACCCCGGGAAACTTCGGGTACTTCAGCTAGTTCCATATATTGTAAACTTTTAAATCATAATAAAAACAACCTCACTTGAGATCTCACTAAAGCCTCTAATCTTACCTCACATCTTTTCTAATTTCTTACAACCTCGGTGAAAAAATATGGAGGAACAGCATTCATCAAGGTGCTAAAAACTTCAATATGCCCCGAATACTTCCCTTTAAACAAAAACAAAATAGACTTTTAAAACTTAATACTCTTTTGATAATCTCATCTTTTGCACGGGTACCTAATAAGAAAGTGGGAATTAATCATTTTTAAGAGGAACGGCTGCGCGGCCTGTTTCATACAAAACTTAATTTTGGATTTGAGACCAAAATACTCACCTAAACCTGATGATTTTTTTTTCATCAAAAAGGATAGTAAATATCTAGTATGGATTAGAAGTAATTTATTTATTTTTGTTCTACATTATGAAATATAGGCCATTATAGAAAATGATTTTTCACGATTTTAGACGTATCTTTAACAATTGTTTGGGGGCTAACGGTGATTTAAAAAAAAGTTTTACCCCGTTTACTTTGAAAATATAATGAAATAAAAAATATTAATAAAAATAAGCATTATGGTGAACTTTAAATTAAATTAAAAACGACCAATTCACGTTGGAACACAAATTTGTCGTACATAATTTAAAACATCGATCCGAAAAAGCCTTTTTTTAATGTTTTGTTTTTGCATTTTTATTTGCATAATCATATTTACATAGCAAATATATATATTTAAATACAATAAACCCTCAAATAATTTTTAAAGTTTCTTATATGGCATATACTTCATAATTTAAAACAAAAATAAATAAAATACTTCTCATCCGTACTAGATATTTACTAAACCTTTATTTAAAAAAATGTATCATTCAGTTTGGATAGGTATTTTGGCCTTACAACCAAAATTAAGTTATGTATGAAACAGGCGGCGCACCCGTTCCCCTTAACGTCTTTTTTAAGAAAACTCGGGAAACCTTGTGCTGTAGATAACACGAATTAGATAAACACAATAATTGTTATTAGCCAGTTCTCTGCGGCTTATTTATTTATGCGCGTGACAGTTGTTTCGCCTTCCGAAGGCATTATCAAACTGTGGTGAGGAAAACGATCTAGTCATAAAAATATTATTATCGTATTTTAAATTGGATACTACCTGATGAAACTGTTTTGATTAAAGTTGTATACCTTTATTTTACTTATTTATTTTGAACCGGACCGGTTTGCACGGGAAATTTCAGTCTAGTACCTATAGGTAGCATCTTAAACGATTGGTAACCGTTATAAGAATCCATCACGATATTTAATCGTTATACTATATTTACGGAACTATGGAAATCCATATCGAGTTTCAATCGTTATACTCTCATCCATATATATAAAAATCAATGTAAGTTTGTAAAGTATTTTTGTTTGTCCTCGATGTTCTCGAAAATCACTCGACCGGTTTCGCTGAAAATAACACAGTTGGTTTTTATTAGCGCCGGGAAGGTTTAGAAAGTAGTTTAAAATTAGAAATGTCAAAGGGATCAATGACGCTAGTTCATCAGAGCATCTTCCATTGAAATACCGGTAGAACAAGGAAAGCATTCCCACTTGACGTATGTGCTCCAATGATTGCAATCCGTTAGAATCTATCAAACGGACCGCCCGTTTCTGCGCAGAGTCAAGGGTTTTTCAGATTCCAATGATTGCAATCCGTTAGAATCTATCAAACGTACCGCCCGTTTCTACACAGAGTCAAGTATTTTTCAGATTCCAATGATCACCGTTCGGAACCGTAGTCAACACACCAACCGCTACACCAGGCAGGCGGAAGAAGATGCTGGTAGGTATGACTCACAAAGATGGTAATTACCATTTTCCTAAAGCGCATAATTTACCTCTGAAGACTTCCCGACTGCCCGACTCCCGGCAAAAGGAAAATGGGCGGCGGGTGACACAAGAAATGCTAATTGCCAAGTGATTGATGTGCCTGTTGCAGATTATAAACTTGGATTGGATGCGGAATGGCGATTAAAGTAAAAATTATTTGAAAATATATAAAAACAAATCTGCAACATTTCGAACAAATGTTGAGTCTTCTTTGAAATAATAATAATATTTATTTATTTGAAACACACATTATTTAACAACAAAATTTAAGAATGCTTTGACTGCCCAACTAGATGAACAAATCCCGTTTTAGGACAGTCAAATTGATAAGTTTAGTTCATATTAAGTGCCATTATACAAAAATAGAAGTGAAAAAAGGTAGTATTGACATAGTATGGTAATATAATATATCTAGAATTTTTTTTAGTAATTAATTATAAAGAGATGTGAAGAATAGTATAGAATAAACAAATTGTCTATACCAGATGATTTGAGTATAGTATAATAATTAAATACTTATGAAGAGATGAGAAAAACACATATTATAGAGTAAATAATTATGCACGAGGTGTGTTCAAAAGAAAAGGTGAATTTTGAATTTTCGCGGGCTGTGTGCATTCGATTATCGATTTTTTTGTTATGTTGGTACACATATGTTTATCATATGTTAGCATTATCAGCCATTTTGGATCAGTGGTTTGTTTATGACAACTGGAAAGGTTGGTCACGTTTTTGCGTGTTCTTCGATTTTTTATTTAGGTTCGTTTTCTGAAGCATCATCAGTCCGATTGAAGTGAAATTTTAGATTTGCTTTGTTTTCTATGTTTTCGTCAAAAAATCCAAAAAATCGATGTTTTTCGATTTTTTACTAAAATAATAAAAAGTAAAAACTCGAAAAACACCCAAAAACGTGACTAACCTTTCCATTTATCAAAAAGAAACCACTGATCCAAAATGGCTGATAATGCTAAAATATGATAAACATATGTGTACCAACGAATTTTACGAGCTTTACCGAATTTGGCTTTGAAATTTCGCTCATACGCAAAATCTCCATGTTGTAAATGCGGCTATATGTAATTTTTGCTCATACAAAGTTTAGTCATCCGTTGCATTGATTAATTTGCTAATATTTGGAAGGTTGAACTGTAAAAGTGAGGGAAATTACGAAATATTCAATGTGAATTTTGAGACATTTTGTTGACGGCGAAAAGGCGTTTCAAATTTACAATAATATCAGTTTATGCACGCCCATACGATGTAAAACATTTATCTACTCGGGGAATAGAGTACAGCAGAGGACAGTGGGTTAATGGCGAACAGCGGGTAACTCCGAACGATCAAGTTCTAGAAGGTTCCGATACATCCACACCCATAACAACCGGGACGCGTATATATTGAAAATGTACTGCATTTAGAGTGCACAGGTCGCGTATGCATTCAAATCTGATTAATTGCAATGACATTACATACTTATAGAGCCGTTATTCTCTAACAAAATTAACACAAAATGTGCCACGAGTAACAAACACTTTTTTACAGTAGATTGTTATTTCAAACATCGTGTTTGTATGACAAAGGTGGACACTTAAAAGATATGTCTGTTGAACACGATGTATGCGCGTCAGTACGTCATCGTTTTCGTAATTCAAAGTTGGGTCGAATATCACGGGTGCGAATGAGATGACATTACGCCTACTCGCTTACACTACGATAGGCCTACTAAGACAGGACCTACTGCTAGAAGGTTGTTTTTCTTATACTCATGTGTTGCTGTGTTTGCTATCTCACTTTCTCTAATGACGTTTAAAATTTGCGGGAAACAATAGAATAATATTTATTTCCATTGTTTCATTGTGTGTTGGACAAATGTTCGTAATGTCATTTTTCCAGTTTACAATTATTGTATTATGCTGTATTTACCTTTATTAACGAATGAAATATTACAGATGTTTGGTGTACTGGTGTTTTGTGTGTAATGGAAACACTTTTTGGCCCTTATTTGTGCAATTTTACTTGAGACAGCAGATGACCTCACGCAATGCGTGACAGTTTAACACGGGTTTAATATAAAATCAAAGTATGGCAATTACCGTATCTTTTGATTGCCACTTTTTTAGCTCCATAACGTGTCTATTGTTTGTAATGTCATTGATTAATTGTTATTGTGTTTAATTCGTAGAAATCAGTTTTATTTTAATATATTTTATAAAATAATTGTATTAATTATTATTAAGTTCTGCGAGTATTTTAATTTTTATTTCTGTGACGGCTATATAAATTAAATGAATATCGGTTGGCCGGCGAGATTCTCCTAAAATATCAACATATTTATTGCTCAAGTATTTCTTGCTACTATTAGGTATTTTACAAAAAATCAAACAGTTCTGTCTCCGGAATGCTCTAATCAATATGATACATTTGTAAAAAACATGAAATTTAGTTGTTGGAGACAACCTCCCTATCTTGTTTGAATCCAACATATCTCGTCTTGTTCTTTCATCATCAGATCGGGTGATATCTATAATGGCCACACCGTTTATCCAAATTACTGGCGACACCAACGGCCGAGGAGATGGAAATGAATGAAGCGTTTACAGTATTTTGGTCATCGCAGGGGTGAATGGAAGAGCAAAGTTATTTTTTTTTTATCAATCTCCATACAATTTTTTTTTAAAGTTTGGTATAATGGTATTAGATACACTCACGGACGTGTTTTGTTAAGTATTCGCTCTGTTTGACTATTTCCAAGCATTTTATATCCTAAATTGTCTATGGAGGTGCCCCCCCACCATAAAATAGTGTCCGCCCACTTTCACACGCGATAAAATAGTAGCCGCCCACTTTTAAGACAATAGAGTGACATCAAAGTAAAAACGTTCAATTTAAAATTATCATAGATGAGTTAATATTGTATTTATTATGAATACATATCATTTGTTTTAAAAACTAATAAATAAACCATTATTTTATACTTCACAAACAGGTGTGTTCAAAATATATAAGTGTTAGCTTGACTTTCGATAATGCCGCAAAGCACATTGTTCGTTTCGTACAGTTGACAGTTGACGTTTCTCGATGAGTGAAAAAACAAGACAAAACGTAGCTTATAATTAGTAAAATAAGTTGGGTTATCTTCAGTTTTATTGAAAACACACAAAAAACATGTTTTGACATTCGAAAACGGAAATAAATATTTGTCATTCAATAAATTAATAATGACATCTGTCATTTCGGTGACGTTTGTTCACCCTATTGACACATTTTTTTAACTAGTCTTCTGCTAAGAGGAACTAAATCCACAAAAATCGATATCCTAAATTGATCTTAAATTTGATGGAGAATTTCGTTGGGAAGAGCGAATTTGTGCATTTGAACAGTGTTGAAGCAAAATTTCGGCTCAACAGTTACTCAGTAGATTGTGACGGCCGTCAGTATCGTCATGATAAAATAAAATACCACTATTCAGAATGGAAGCGTGGTTTAAAATTCTTTTAGCCGTGTTTGGTGGCCAGATTTGTATACCAAGGTACTTAGGTACTTCCCAAGCTTCTTCTGCACCCCATCTCCTTTCCTCCAGCCTCAGAATATAACCCGATTGGGGATGCACTGGTTCTGGAAAGTCGAAGCAGTAGGGACTCTTGTGCGGGTTTGTCCAGTATTCACATAAATAGGAATAAAATGTTCAAAATCATGAAATGCGTGTGACGTTATTATTTTTCTATGTGAATAGGTAGGTACTGTCTTGAGCCACTGAGACAGCAACCCCAACACGACTGGTCCTACGCAGATTTTACACAAAAACGACATGAAAAATGAGTGTTCAAAATAATATTATTTACAGTGAACACTACCTGGACGTCTGTAAATTATTATTTATATTGAAATCTACAGGCGCAACAGCTGTCAACGTTATCTTGTTTAATGTTTAAATATATATTCAGTATGAAGTGAATAGGTACCATAAAATTTCGTGCATTCTTAAATAGTTTTGAAAATATTTTTTAACTAGACTCCACCCTGGATTTAGAGGCAGATATTTCAGGAACGGCAAAGCAAGAGAAAATAATATATATTACAGCTTTAGAAGAAAGGATTCTGGCGCACAATTAAGCAATTAACAGATCTAGTTGACACGGCGGCCATTAAATGCTTAAATATTCAGCGTTTGAAGTCTGTTTAAATATTATTGTTTTAACACAAAATCTTAATCTACATCTAGCTTGGCGATAAGATGTAGAGTAGACATTTAATAAAGTGGAACTAGATTTTTTCATTACTGTGGCAATACCAAGTGTTTGAAATTTTCTTCCTCATGTTCAAATCTTTTCACATTCGAATTTAACAGTTCGTTTTAAAGAGACAATGCAAAACAACATAATTTTGGACCATTCTCCGCGGCTACGAATCCGGAGATCGCGGGTTCAAATCCCGACGTGCGCAATTAAATTATACTCGATTAATTTGTGTTATTTCACAATTTATTTATTTAAAATAATATATCAGCATATTTGCAGCACATTTCAGAGTGGAAGATACTCTTAGTGTCGCCCCGGTGAAAGACCACCATTCGGAATCGAAACGTTGTTTGAAATGGCTTTAGTCGTGTTTCGTGACCAGGTCTGAATAGCCAGGCACTTCCCCATCTTCCCCTTTACCATCTCCCTCCCCTCCCCACTACCTTCAGCACCACAACATACCATAATTGCCATAGTATCACTGGCTCTGGACGGTTGGCAGCAGTTGGAACTCCTGTGCGGTACTCGCAAAAAAAAATACTTTTTAAAACTTAAAATAATCTTCCGATGAGCCGTTTTAAAGATGCAATTTAAAACATTCTAAACAATCGCAGCGCCCTCGTTTTTATCGACTATTATATGTCGGACTATAATAGCTTTTACCCTGGGTAGGTACCTACTTAACCTATCTTCCAATTATTCCAAACGCATATTAAAATCGTCTCCCATTACAGCATAACAAGGTGACATCTGTTGAGATATCCGTGAAACACAACTAATTATGCCTTTTGAGATCTTGTGGAATTTTAACTACGTTTTCAACGTTGTTCCACCCAATTTAGCGCGCGGTGGTAACGCGATCCCTCGTGCAGGAATAGTTTTTATACAAAAAACGTGTAGAAAGACGATCTACAATTGAGTTAGAAATCATTATGGTTTAGTGGTTAGTACACATGACTTGCATTCTGAAGTTACCGATTCGATTCTATTAAAAAACTGTCATAAGTAGGTGGATAGCAGTGGCGTACACTCCGTATAGGCTGAAAAGCTGTGCCCATACTAATAAAATAAACTAAAAGATTGTTAGTCAAAGGCTATTTTTCCATGAATATGTACGCTCATTTATTCAGTTGGCCACAAAAATCAGAGAACGATGATAATGAAATGGTCGGGTATGAATAATTAAATATAGTGAAAAATATAATAGCTTAAAAATATGTATTAATGTATTCATATACATCAACAAACGCTGATTCTGAACATGTAACTTTTATTATATATAATTATAGGTAGAATTTATAAATCGTTATTTAAAAGCGAATAAAAACTCATCTAGTTATGTTGGTACCATTGCATTTGGAACATCTGACGTCACTTGCGCATTTTGTTTTTAGATTAGTATGGACATTTTTATTTTTCACTTTTGTTTTGTATTATATGTATTTTTTTTAGGTTTTGCGAAATTTAAACATAATTTGGGTGACTTTAAGATCTATAATTGCTGTTAAATATAAATAATTATTATTAGTTAAATAAAATAGACTATTCGTGACCAAACCAATCATCAATACAGATATTATGATAATATTAATGCTCAATATTACTATTCTTTGAGTTAAAGTTTCTAAAAAGATACATAATTTTATTACTTATGTTTAGTTATGGTTTACCATGAATAGTTTAACTATAAAAATTAACTTAAGAAAAAAAAAATATATATACTGGTATTTAAGTTTGAACGTCAATATTGACAAAAAAAATATATACTGGAGTTCCTTATTGTGCATTGAATGGTTCAGGTATGAATTGTACATTGAATGTTTGAAAACGGTGGGTAGGTACTAGTGGCGTGCATTTCTCTATGATCAAAGGTAGGCCGTGCGTAGTTTTTTCAAGTTCGGGTATGAATTGTTTATTGAATATTTGAAAATGACACTTGCATTGTCAACTTCCGCTGATTGTTGTTGCCAACTGAATAAATGAGTGTACAAGTTCCTTAACAAGTCCATGAAAAAAAAAACGTTTTGATCAGAAACTTGTCGCATTTTTCTATTAGCTTTCAATATATTTTACGAATCATTTGTTGAGGGTAGGCACAGTTTTTCAGCCTCCATGGACTGTACTGTCACTGGTAGGTACCTACTTACTGACATTGACTTTCGATAGCGCATAAAGTGCAGGTAAAACATTGAGTTATGCTTTTTTTCCTGTCCAGTATGATAGGTACTATCAAATTCGGGAGCCTATCATAACCTCACGTTAAATTGTTTGTATAATTTTTATTATAGAATCGGTGCTGCCGAAGTAAGTACCTTTATAAAAAAATCGTTCCATTTTATAATTTTTTTGCACTTTTATGTTGATCTGCTTGGCCGTTATTTAATTTCTTAATAATTAATAAAGTGAAAACTAAGGACAAAGGGGTGAAATCTTAATTCGAACCGTCCTAATGTTTTCTCATTGTCATCATTATTCATAACATAAATATCTAAATATGGTACAGTGTAATATTTAATAGTAGAAATAAACGGGGGGCGCTGCGATCGTTTAAAAGGTTTTAAATGCCAACACTAATATGGTTCAAGGGAAAATGAATATAAGTTCAAAAGCACAATTTTTTTTATGTGAATACCGCATAAGAGTCCCAACTGCTTCCAACCCAGTTTGGAACCAGTGAGACTATGTCATCTCCAATTAGGGTATGTTGTAAGGCTGTAGGTAGTGGGGAAGGGATGGAGAGGGGGAAGAGGAAGGTGGGGAATCACCTGGCAATTCAGATCTGGTCACCAAGCATGACTAAATTCACATCAAGCAACATTTTGATTCTAAATTATGGTCTTTCACCAGGGCGATACTTAAAGTATCTACCACCCTGGGACGTGCCGCAAATATGGGATATTATTTTCAATGCATAAATTGTGGAATAAGACACAATAATTAAACAAAATTTTCTGGCCCACGCCTGAATATGAACCCGCGACCTCGGATTCGTAGCCGGGGGTCTTAGCCACTCAATCACGGAGGCCGTCAATGATCTGAGCGCATTTCATTTTTTTATTTTATTTTAACCAAATGGTGTTCAGAAATTAGTGGAGCTTGCCGATAGGATATGATTCTGCATCATATTCTGTGACAATTTTATTTCAAAACTTTGCAAAGAAACATTATTACTATTTCCATAAGAAGCAATCACTTTGTGGTTTGACATTGTATCAAGTAAAAACACGTTGTTAAAAACCACCAATATATTTTATTTATCACCAACCGGTTTCGCTTAACTCAAACTTCATCAGGGTAGATATATAACTGTTATACTCTATTTACCCTGATGAAGCTCGAGTTAAGCGAAACCGGTTATATATATATAACCGTTATACTCTATTTACCCTGATGAAGCTTGAGTTAAGCGAAACCGGTTATATATATATAACTGCTATACTCTATTTACCCTGATGAAGCTTGAGTTAAGCGAAACCGGTTATATATATAACTCTTATACTCTATTTACCCTGATGAAGCTTGAGTTAAGCGAAACCGGTTGGTGAAAATAAAATATATTCGTGGTTTATGACATGTTTCATTTACTTAAAGATTATTACATTGTAAGGCGATTTTTTTGTATTTCTTAAATCGATGTATCAAAATAGCCATTTATTAGATTTTAAATCAAAATGAAACACTATCAAATTCATAGATAATCAAAAAAAGTTAAGGCTCGAGTGGCCAGACTATTGGATCACAAATCGCCGACAATCGCATTTCTTGTGATCTTACATGTCCATCATAGATAAAAATAAAATATTTTCAGCAGTCAAGAATCCAAGTTCTATCTCTTAAGATTTTATTTTTGAAATATTCATTTGTGACCAATAAATCAAATCCGTTGTGATTTTCTTAAAATGTAATCACTATCTAGTTCAAAAACTGCATTTGAGTATACGCAACACAGTCTGAAGTTTCCACGCATTGTAATGGTCGGAAATAGCTCTAATTAGGGAGCATGTTTTAGTGGCGTCATCTTCCACATCTTAAACATTCTTAAACTGTTAAATTAATGATCTACGATGGCTTTTTTCGTGTCTCCCCGTCCCCACAATGATAAACGGCCCACATTTCGTCGGTATTTATCGATCCCGGCGTTTATTTTGACAATATAACGGATTTTAGTGCATGTTTTGACGTTTGTTATTTATGTTGGCCATCTTGTCGCGGGGAATTGCCGCGCTTTCATGTGCTGCCAGTTGAAAAGTCTCTCGTGAATTTAATCGGTTGGTGTGGGCAGGTAGGTACCTATTAAATTAATGTTTCAGTCAGGCCAGGGCACCTATAGCATTTTTCACGCGTACAAGACGATAAAATGTAAAAATTCAATAAAGTGGAACCAAAATGTTTCATAAACACGATAACACCGATTTTTGAGTAATGCACTTATCTCGCTTACAAAGCGGTAAAAAGTAACAAGTTCGAATATATCATTATTTTATAATCTGATATAGAATCATTTGATTTCGAAAAGTGTCACTTATAAACATTGTATAATCGACCAATATATTATGTAATATCGATGCTGTGAATACATAATTTAGAAAATATGTATCTTACAGCATTTTACCTTTGAACCATCTCGGTGTTGTTACTTAAAGTTGCAGGGCTCTCCGGTTTTTTTTTCAATATTATTTGTACACTTTTCCATGCGTACAGGCAAATCATTTTAAAGAGCGCACATTTGAATGCATTTGTGGACACCGATATCATCGCGAGCAAGAGTCAAACTGGTTCGAACTAGTGTGGGACGATAGTATTTGGATACTTGGTTCGTAGCGACGTTTGTCATTGTTATGTACTTACTCACCGGACCCTGCTTCTCGAATTCCTAGCTATTGTTTACCTTAATCCTTTGACCAGACAATGTCACCCCCCACCCTTCTGTTATAGTAGCTATTAAAATAAGTACCCCGTCTCAGAATTTATGTTTATATCCTAATAAGTTCTTTTCCCAAAGCAATTACCAAAGTCATTTATAATTTTCCCTGGTCATTCCTTGAAATATGTTTGTTGTCATATCTGTATCTATGCCCGCAAATTTCTAAAACTAAAGTTGCTATTATTTTTGAAGTCCCTTTATAAACCCTATGTTTCCTCAATCCCGGGTCATTCCTCCTACATCATAGCTAGGGTACAGTTCCTACCTCAGCTCATTCCTCCAAGACATTTGATAGAGTAAACTACCTGCCTAGTTCATAATTCTTTCATCTTTATATCTCACGTCAAAATAAAATACCCAAACAAAGTGTTTTATACTAGATATGCAACCCAAGCCATCAGGAAGGAAATGTATAAAATAAACAAGTGAAAAAGCGGTACATTCAGTTAAGAACAAGTTGTATCTAAGGCCACTCTCTGACGGTCCGGTAGGGAATCGACATAAACCTCATGCGTGATACCGACAGGGCACTGCGCCATACATTTTAATGGGCTCTAGCTCACGACTCGGGGGGGAAGCGGGAGCGGCGCGACATACTTCAGTTATACCACAAGCGGGACAACAATTCAGTAGCTTCTCGGTAAACACGCCCCTAGTAAATCTATGCACTGCGTTTCGATCGTTTACGCGTCATTTATCCTTTGAATTCAAACACGGAGCAGTTATGAATTTTTGGCTAATCATGGAGGTAGAGAAATATGCACGCCTTTATAACTATAAATTACTGGCATATGCATTAAAGGGTTATAATCTGCAATACCGGCAATTTACCGGCCCCGCTACAAATCACTGCAGACCCGTCAGAGAGTCGATGGAGAAAATATCGCGAAACATTGCCTGCATTTTTGTTTGCAGCACCCGGTTTATGTCGATTCCCTACCGGACCGTCAGAGAGTGGCCTAAATCGTAACTAAATCGGTGTTAAAAATCGATAGGTGAATAACATCATAATCTTCAAATATTGTCGTTGTAATTTGATTAAGTCGGTGTAGTTAAATAATTTTTTTCTTAAATATGAGCACCTACAGTTTCTACAACAGAATAGCTAGTTTCCAAATCAATTGTCATTTCTATAGGATCTGTTCTGAAAATAGTATTAGAAAATACATGTTTATTGGAAAGGCATTTTTTTAAATATATATATATATATATACTATAGTCAGTTAGTTTATTTTTAGTTCAAGTAAAGTAGTTAATTCAAATAAAAATAAAATTAATATTATCGAAGCGTTAAAAATGTGAATAATAATTTTGATCCATCCAGTACACCACTACACAAGCAAGAATCACTTTATTCTGATTAACCTGTACCTATAAGAAATCCAAAAAATAAAGATAAGTAATTCGGTTAAAAAAGGGTAAAACGTGAACATTTTAGATTAGGTGAAGTACATGTCATTGCCCGGGGTTATGAATGGTGTAGAGTAAAGTTTTGAGGTTATCGTGTGTTACCCCTAGTTGTAGACCCACCCCTACCTCTACTCCTACCCCTACCCAGTAATTTTCTTCTTATATTGAACGTTAATGTGCCAAATATCATCAAAATTCTGCTTTAAGGGGTGGGAAAGGGGGTAGTTTTTCAAAATCTCATGTGACAGTGACCTTCCTCTTGTTTCGAAAGTCAAGTGTTCAAAATTTTTTCAAGCTCGGAATCAAACTAGATTTGCAAACAAAACAAATAAACACCGCCCGCCCGGGACATTCTTTTTTATTTAATAGAAGACGAAGAATTAGAGTGTGGAAAACAATCAAATAGGTAGAATAACTTGACACGGTTAACTTTGTAGTCGCTGATATTTCTAGTGTAGATTTTGGGGATACAAAAAATCTTCGAGTTAATAAAATAGTTGAATAGCCGTAGTATTCACGTGGTCATGACACTAACATGAAACTTTATGAGCTTTAGTCGTGTTTATTTATCCGATCTGAATATACTTCTCAACTACCATCTTCTCTTCTCCCTTTCCATCAGCCTCGCAACCACAACATTTCCCAAATCGGAAATGCCGTTGTTCTACTGGCTTCGGGCAGTTTCGACTCAAACACAGGCAAAAGAGAAGAGTGAATCCATTTTGTAATGATGGTTTGTGTTCTTCTTGCAGACGCACACTCCCCAGGGGGCTCCTCCGACAGAAAGAAGCGACCCAGGACCGCCTTCACGGCTCAGCAGATAAAGTCCTTGGAGACAGAGTTCGAGAGGAACAAGTACTTGTCAGTTGCTAAGCGACTGCAGCTGGCTAGGAACTTGCGGCTCACTGAAACACAGGTACCTACCCAAATATACATATATATATTTTTTTTATCTCTGCATCCCTACCGTAGAAATATATTGTGGATTGGAAAAAAACGTTAACTCAAGAAAGAGAAATTAAGCATTTAAGTTTTGAAATCCAATAATATATTTATAATGCATAATCTATTTAACCATTTTTTCCAACTCAAGAAAATTACATTGATGCTTTGAAAAAAAAATTGTGATTTGAAGCGTTTTGTTCGGTTAAAACACCCGCTAACTGATTTAACGGTAAATTTATATTTAAAATTACAGACATTTTTTTCAATTTCCAACGACTTTGTAAGTTCTGCCAGTTTATAGAGCGTAAAGAACTTTATAATACTGCATTATTAAGTGGAACGGCTGCGCGGATTTGTATGGAAAACTGAATTTTGCATTAACCGCCCTACCCATACGAACGTACGTGATACGGTTGCTATATTATCGCCCGAACGCAACAAGCCATATGCCGTACGTTCAGGTACAAAAAAAGCTATACCTGAAACTCACAAAACATTCGTATACGTCAAGTTTGTTCCTGCGTCATCTCGTTTAGTATTTCGATGTCAGCCGAAGCTGACGGATGTGTTCAGGTATTTTCGTCTCTCCCGTACAAGTTACGTCACTAGTCACACGTATTGTTATTGCGAAATCTAATGAAAAAAAACGATGTTTTTTCCTGCTTTTTGGATAATAGCTCACGGACGGTTAAGACAATTTTTTGGTTAGATTTTTTAATTTATTCGCTTTGCAAGGAAGATAATTAGGTGAAAAGGCGATTTTTGGTATATCTGAAATATGTGTATCGAAGTAGCTATGTATCAGATGTTAAATTAATAAATAAATGATGCTTCCAGGAATTAGCGTCATTGATCCCTTCGGCACCGTTGCATAGTCGGGAAACACGCCAAGCGCGCGCCCAATATTTGTACATGGTTGACATTTGTCACATGAGAACGGGTCGCTTCTACGACTCGTTCTTGTGTTCAACAGCTAGGCTGTGGAATGATCTGCCGGCATCTGTGTTTCCTTCATTCTATAACATGAGTCTCTTCAAGACCCAAGTTCACTCCTTCCTATCCTCTAAAAAACCCTCCACACAGAATCCCCAAAGATGATTTAGGCCTTGGGGGAAATTATTTCCCACAGGGTCTCCCTCTGTACTGTAAAAAAATCACCTATCAAAATTAGCAAAGTATAAAAAAAAATAAAATTGAATTACGATGCTTTTCCTGTAGATGTCACTATTAAATAATCAACTGTTAAACTTGAACGTGATGAATAAACTCAAATCTTAATGTTATAATTGTTTCAAATACGCATAAATCTACTTAAATTATTAACAAATCATTTGAAAACATATTGTAAGTTGGACACGAGTTTCGTCGTTCGAAATTTTGCAAAACAATTCTGAGTAGTAAATCACTTCCCGCGTTGCACTATATATAGATTTAATCCTTTAAAAAAATTGAAACAATGAATTAATAAATACATTAAATTTTGTAATCGAAAAATCTCCGACAACAAATGTCAAAAACCTTGGTGTTGCCATATTAATGAACATTTTTATTTCCGATTGACTAAAATGTCTACAAAATTCAGCCAACCTGTACTTGCCTACCTTTGTAATAAAATTGAAAATCTATTGTATCAGAATATCTTTGAAATAAATTTTTATTTGAGGAAAGAAAGAGATAAGACGGCCTGGGTCTTAAAGGTACCCCATAAATCCTATCCATGTTAAAGGAGGAATGAAAAACAAAAACGGCTAAATCATTATTTCAGAGCCGAGATGTTGACTGTTGAGCATAAAGAGTGACGAGTTGTAAATAAGAACAGCTGTTTTATAGTCTCTCAGAGGAGAAAGTTGTGTTTTTGGTTTAAAGTTTTCTTTCCTTTTCATTACAGATCAAAATATGGTTTCAAAATCGACGAACGAAATGGAAACGAAAATATACGAACGACGTAGAACTACTGGCCCAGCAATACTACAGCAGCATGGGAGTGCTGGCTCCTCGCCCCATGTTTCTCGGCGATCGTCTTTGGATATTTAACTGCCCCAATCAATCGCCATTAAACTCCATGCCTCAAACGCAGTGGACCAGGCCGATGGCAAACAACATATCAAATTTCCAACCAAATTCTCACATGCCAAATTTACCATCCACATCTGAAACATCCCGCCATTTTTATTCGCCCCCTAAACACGAACTCGGTCCCAACACTCATCAAATGCTCAGTGCCAACGCTCATCAAATGATCGGTTCCAATGCACATCGAATGATGCCGCATTTGGGGCATGCCCCTCAGTTTGTACCACAAATATTCTCACATCAATCTTTACCCACAAATTGTGCCATGAACATGACAAATTGGAATAAACCTCCAGAAAGTAACGCAACCCGTTTCGATTTTGTCAACAATTTAAAATGTAAAGTACCATTCAGTATTACTAATAAAAACAGTCAGTACTTAAATGAAGATCCGTCAGTGCCGAAAGTGAATATTATGCCTTGCACAATGTTAGAAAGTGATAAAGATGCGCCATCTGTAGTAGATGATGTACAAAGTCGAGTGGAAGATAATTTTAGTGTATAAATTTAGAATGATAGTTACGAAAAACATTAAAAGAAAAAACAAAAATTCCTGTGGTAATTCGAATATTTATTAAATTCCCTTATTTTCAGGGAAATTAATTACAAATTATAATAACTAGAATACTCCACTCCCATTCTGTTACAGATTACGGATGTAAGTACTCTATAGCACGTAAAATAAATACATTTTATTCATTTCTAAAATCGCCGGGCTATTATTTATCTCGTGACTGCTACTTTCCCGTGAAACGCAATATAATCTAACAAAACGTAATAATTGTTTCTATATATATATTTTTTTTTAATGATGTGTTTTGTATTAAATTTAAGAATTACGCAAGCTCCGTGGAAATATTGGATTTTATCTATTTATTTTACATACTGTTATGAAAAAAATTTGCTAATAAGTGGAACTTATCACCTGTATGTTGGCTTGAAAAATATGATAATATGTGTATATAAATTTACAAAAACACCTCATATTGATAATATTGTAGGTAAGAATATAGGAGTAAATAAAAACTTTAAAAAGAAATAATTTTTTAATGTTTTCCTTATGCTCCTTACCTTTTTATATAGCCTTTTAAACCCCTTCCCGTTTTGCATTTTGTATTCGTTCCCAATAACATTACAAACATAGACACATTATTGTCTCACAATATTTACACTGAATGCGGCAAAGTAACAAACACACGTTTACGGTCAATTCTTTATAAATTGGTCACGTATTATGACAAAGATAGACAATAAAATTAAATGTGGATATGGACGAAATAGAAATACGAACGGGCATTGTTTAGGGTTTAGTTGCATTGAATACTATACTATTCACTCGGTTAAGGGTAAGTCGGGAAAAAAGAGACAAAGGTGCAAATGTACATATATTTTATATGTAATCAGTTATCACTAACTCCTGGGAAAAAAATCATATTATTATAGTAGATAGTATTGTACATTATTTTTATACTAGCTGATGTGTACCCACCTTGGTCGGTTTTATTTTTTATTTTTAATAAAGTTATGAAGTTGTGAATTCCTGTTTGTCTTTTGGGTGACATAATTGATTTGACAGCGAAAGTAATGCCTTGTGACTACTATTACCGACAAAGAACATTAATTTGAAAAAAAAATTTCATTCCAAACAATTATTTTGT
This sequence comes from Halesus radiatus, assembly GCA_022606495.2. Taxonomy (NCBI): domain Eukaryota; kingdom Metazoa; phylum Arthropoda; class Insecta; order Trichoptera; family Limnephilidae; genus Halesus; species Halesus radiatus. The sequence goes on from JAHDVE020001213.1 coordinate 257,554, forward strand.
CAAAATATACCTAATAATAGAGTACTTAAGTAGGTACCAACTTGTGTTTTCCAATTTGAAAATAGTCTACAAAAAAAAATTATTTTGAGCATGTAATTTGTGGCTAACCAGAGTGGTATATCTATGGGCTAACATCCATACAGCATATACAACATGGCGGGTTCAAGGTTTATACTAATTTAAAACTATTATTAAATCTTTATATTATTTATTGACATTAAAATAGAGTCATTGAGAAATGATAGTATTATTTATAAAAATGAGTAATTTGTTTGTACTTATGCATGAAATGCTATTTCCTGGTTTTAATAGTGTTTGACGTGCAATTGAAATACTTTCCCATAACATAGGGGAGCATTTAGCATTTATTTATGCAATTTTGTTAGAGATAGCCCATGACCTCACACGGCTCGTGACAGTTTAATATTAAATCAAAGTACGGTAATTATCGTATTGTTTGCTTGCCACTTTGTGAGCTCCACAGCGTGTCTATGTTTGTTTGTTCCCAATATCATGTTCACGCAAGTTTATAAATTTACGAAGTAAAAATTTAAATTATAGCAAACTGATAAAACTATATGAGAGTGTTTTCTTTCTGAATTAAGACAAATTTAATCAAACGACATTATTGTAACGAAATCATAAATGCACATCAATTTAGGACTGTTTTTGTTGTTGTGAACTCTACACAGGGGTCCTTTGACCTTCTTGAAGCCGATGGGGCTTGGCATCCCCATTTGGTGTATGTTGTGAGGCTGAAAGGAAATAATAATAATGACAATATATTAAATTTACCTTAAATGAAAGCTCAAAATAAATTAAGGTAGGGACTTTTCCATTTGTCAGTGTTGGATCATGATAAGTCACGTGGGTCTAAATAAAAACATGGCCGTTTTGCTTCTACAACATTCAGTTTGACAGTTTCGTGAATCAAAATAAAAGATATTTGCATGGTAATGTCAGAACAGCCAGAAGCTGATGCCGGCACACAATGTCTGGAAAAAGTATTTGTTGTCGATGCCTTTTGATAACCGCACCGATTGACGTAAGTATTCATTGCGTTCACTCATTTTTTACTCTGTCGCCGATCCTTGTTGTGTTTTTGCCCGAAAATCGTCGCTTTTGTTCTGCGGTGCATCGTGGAATCTAAATTGCAAAATTAGATACATAAAATAATAGCGACCCTTGCGGTAGAAAAAATAACTACAATGAGGATCCCTTGAACATTTTTTTCATGTGTTAAATTTGTATAGTTCGTTCACTAGTTCAAGTTCGGTCCGCTAGGTGGCAGTATAAAATTATCAACTCTTTCAATGTATGGGGACTGTTGAGAGCTCCCAGCTGTATTGTAATTTTTATAGTATTTTATCTCAGTTATTATTATTACTGTATTGTTTATTTGGATTTTTTGTTTTTCGCTCGTCGCGCCGCGGGTCCGTGGTTATAAATCGCGCGTTCAACGCAGAATTCTATCTCGTTTGTGCCTAAATATAAACGAACCAGTGTGAATAGTAGATTCCGATAGGAATTTGAACTGCGTGGATAGTGGGCGACTCTCATAATCGATATTTGTTGGTCTAGACTCGGAGGCGCCGGCATACGATGCACCTGTTGTTAGAACTGCAAATGGCAAATTATATATTATGATAAATTGTGTTCCGCGTTTGCTTCGGTCCTTCAGTTCCCGCAGTGGCGCAAGTCAAGCTTACATGTTTCAAATTTCAAAATAACACATCCGCTGTCACCGCAGATGAAATTACGATCAAAATGACAAAACAAGGTTAATAAATACTGTTTATTTACTCGATAATTTTGGCAATTGTGTTTTCTGCTCGCTTGCATTGTAATATCTTTCTAAAACCATCGAATTACAAAATAAATTCGATAATTCGGACAGTACAATGACAGTTTTTAAATGACGTTTTATGTTAGTTGAGTTTCATAAGGATTTTGCAAATGAACGCCTTTATAATATTTTTTTTTGTGAATAATTGTATCTCAAACTATGCAATGTTATGAATTCGTGATTAATATGGTTAATATTCCATAAAAAGTTCACGATTTTGAATCTGTCATCAATATTTTTTTTATAAACTAATGATCTAAAGACGCGTTTTAATGGAATTCATTAAATCTTCAAATTATACGGCAAAGTGTGAAAGCTAAAACATTCTGTTATAAATATGTGGTGTTCAGATGTTTTGAAGTTGTTTTGTTATGCTTTTTTTACCAGACTATATCATAAAGGTCTATTCACATCTACCAGCACTGCGCAGTGCACAACAGTTCCGTACACGAACGTCACAGATGTGAGTATTCACATTACACTGTGCTGCACAGCACAGACGCGAGTACGGCTGTCAACTGAACTGTCAACTGAACTGTCAACTGAGCATTAGCATCCACCACAACGTGTTTGAGGATTTTATAAGCCTATTCCCACATTTATTATTATTTTATAACCTATTTTTAGCAATTTCTGCGTCTATTGACGGCGATGCCAAGATGGCGGTGCTAACGGTATGTGTTCATACTAACTATACAGACGCATATGTCACCAGCAGCCACTAACACCGTCAAAGTATTCTCGCCGGTGATCCCGGCCGGCGTGGCCCGCGCATGCGTGGATACGTTACACTAACATATGCTGTAATTTGAATGTGCTCATACACAATGTAAGCAACTAATGTTGTCTTGTCTGTACTGCACTGCACTGCGCTGCGCGGTGCTGGTAGATGTGAATAGACCTTAACTCCCTCAAAATAGGGGCTGCAAGTTCTGATAAATAGCGGTTTTAAAACAACAAAAAAAACATTTAAAAAAAGGTTTTTTCGGGTCGATATTTTAAATTATGTACGTTAAATTTGTGTTCCAACGTAAATTGGTCGTTTTTAATTTAATTTAAAGTTCAACGTAATAATAATAATAATAACACTTGGATGATTTATATAGCGCCGATTTTGTGAAAAATCACCTCAAGGGCGCTATACAAATATTACTTGCTAGGGTTTATATTATTATGTACATATACCTAAAACATACTTACCTGGTAGGGCACTCCAGATTAAAACTTAATTAAATTACAATGTTTTGGGCTGAGATGATGTGACTTTGCACGCACAGGACATATATTAGAAAACACTGCATGACATTGAAGTTACTGCTTATTTTAATATTATGTAATTAAATGTATAAATAAATTTTATTTTATATTTCATTATATTTTCAAAGCAGACCGGATAAAACTTCTTTTTAAATCACCGTTAGCCCCCAAATAATTGTTAAAGATGCCTCTAAAATCCCAAAAAATCAATTCTTTCAATGGCCTATATTTCATAATGTAAAACAAAAATAAATAAAATACTTCTCATACTTATTAGATATTTACTAAACCTTTAATTAAAAAGAATATGTCATTAGGTTTAAGTTTGACCTCTAATCGAAAATTTAGTTTTGTATGAAACAGGCCACGCAGTCGTTCCTCTTAAAAAATTTTGTTTTTCCGGTTGCTTGGAAAGCTTCTTAAGAGAGTTTCGCTGTAGATGCAATCGATTCATCAAACTTACATAATTAATGTTTTCAATTGGAATTTTGAGCTTCAAATTTATTTACGTAAGAATTTTGTGCTGAACCCGTTCTATATTGTTAGAGTGTAC